>QKMV01002141.1:0-13784 GCA_003287335.1 Lednia tumana
TTGGCTCTGCAGAAGGAGATTAGGCTGTAATAGACCATGTCGTCCAAACTTCGATCGTTGGCTCTGCAGAAGGAGATGAGGCTGTAATAGACCATGTGGATCGTTCTGTTCGCATGCTAAAGAGGAAAACTATTGATACTTTTTGTGTCCATGTCCCATTAGGCAAAATTACTTGAGTCTTGATCGCATTCTTTGTACTTTTCACGGAAGGAGAATTTTTTCAGGATCACAAATGTGGGTTTACTTTGTCAGCACGTCATTCAATTGGGAAGATACGTCATTTTTTAAATTAAGAATTTGTCACGAATAAACTTGTACTGGAAACGCATAGTGACGTAATTTTTCATGTTTATGCCTTGTGTACACGTAATAAAGCAAATGGCGTCCTTTTTTACTACGGTCGAAAGTAAGCCTTTTTGATCAATCAAGTAAATTTTATTTTTTAAATTGGCACAGATCGCTTAGGAGGACATTCAAATAGAATGTTTGTTTTCCTTTGAAGCGGAATGCAATGAAGGTATGAAGCAAGGGGAGGAATGTTCTCGGTTGTCATTCATGTGCCTGCAGAGTGCAGAAGTGATCGAGTAGACATCATGAAAACTGTTTTCAATATCCGTTGAAGGGCGAAAGACTACAGCCAAAACTGTTTTCCTCAACGCTCGTCGCTGAATTAATTGGCTAATGAAACTTCGTTTCCAATATGGCTTTAAAAGTAAAAAAAACTCATTCAAAAGCCATTAGATGCTATCATAAAGTTGAAGATGTACGGATCCTGCGTACATCGAATTCCTTGTAAGCAAATTTACCTCCAGTTCAGTAAACTAGCCAGCCACTAAACGCTCATTAAATCGTCCTAAATGCCAGCTAATGATGCAGCGCGTGATGCAAAAACCAAAACACCTCAGCGACAGCAACATCAACAGCAAAAACAGCAACAGCAAAAACAGCAACAGCAAAAACAGCAAAAACAGCAACAACAACAACAACAGCAACAACAACAACAGAAACAACAGCAACAACAACAACAGCAACAGAAACAGCAGCAACAACAGCAACAGCAACAACAGCAACAGAAAAAACAGCAACAGAAAAAACAGCAACAGAAAAAACAGCAACAGCAAAAACATCAACAGCAAAAACAGCAACAGCAACAACAACAACAACAACAACAACAACAACAACAACAACCACAGCAAAAACAGCAACAGCAAGAACAGCAACAGAAAAAACAGCAACAGCAATAACAGCAGCAACAGAAACAGCAGCAACAGCAGCAACAGCGGTGGCAGCGCCGTCGTCGCCAGCGACGCTGGAAATGTTAAGACTCGCCGTGAGGCTTGAAGATTTATTAGCCTGGGGATTGGAACAAGTCGAGGACACGGCAAAGATCAGCGACCAGTGCCCGCGGCGATGGGAAAGAGTGGTTGCGTTGCGTTGCGATGCCGTGCGCTGGGCATCTTGGCTGGCTGGCTGGCTGGCTGACCGGGCAGCAGCGGAGCCCAGGGAGGGGTTTGTCACGAGTTTCGTGCTACCTCAGTACCATTGATTGCTCTAGTCCACATTGCCCGAAGACACGACCGACCGAGCCCTGAAGCCAACGCCGGCGCACACCTCCGCTGGCGCGGCTTGGCAAGGCAGCCAGCTGCCCTGTGGCGTCCGAGCCGATTCACAACCATGGGAATTAGACAAGAAAACAACATCGTTCAGTGAAAGCTGCTCGCAGCGATCGCGATGCCAATCCTTGAGTCACTACTGCTCACCATGCCCCCTGTGTTTCTGTTCGCATTTCGTCAGTGACAATTGCACGCGGACGATTGATTCAGAATGCCAATCGGGCGGTTGCGGGCGGGAAACGCGACGGAAAGCCAAGTTCAGTTTCGGAAAGCGGCATTCTTTTCGATCTCCTCGAGGCCCGTGCTGGGAAAAACAGCTTTATAATCAAGACACCATATTATTATTTACAATCTATGTTAGTCAGAGGTCAGATTATTTATACTTTCGCCATTCTCCACACCGCGTAGTACTAGATGGTAAAAAACATTGCGATCGGCCCATGTGCGTGGCGAATAAGTCAAAGTTTCGAGAAAGAAAAAAAAACGCTTTCAATGCTGTGTGTCGACCCTCAAAGACAGTTTTTCATCTGGCATCGTGTCATTTCCGATTTTCTTTCGAAATATATTCCACATTTTCATCGGCGTTTGAAACTGTTTCGTAGCTGGGAAATTCTACCCGTGCTCTGATTTCAAAAGCTTTGTTTGTTGGTAGGAAATGTGCATTTCTGTGATCTGCTTCGATGTGAGATGATCATATTTCGTCAGGCAGCGCGAAGGCTTGATGGGCTGCTGGCATGAAGGCTTACCAGAGTCCTGGCGTTTACTGCACGTGAAACTGCGTCGTCTCTAAGCTCAACCCTTCAATTAAAACGATCCTTTTAAACGAGTTTGCGCGCGAGCTACCTCCTGCTCCCATGCGGCGGGCGACCTCCACGGCTAAGAATAATGACCAAGGTTTTAAAGGAATGCCCGACGATCTCACTTCTCAAACAAAACGCTCACTTTTTGATGAAACTTTTCGTTTACAGTCTAACCTGAAACGTATTAGATTGAAATTTGTTTACGAATTATGTTATAAAGTGAATTACAGACGACAGTATTTGGAGCGGCTGAAATCTCTTACAGTTACTCATTTTTGTGTGCATGATGTTAATAAATTCCTTCGTTCATTTCTTGTGAAATATTATAAGTAATGTGATATCTTGTACACGTCCTGGAAAGGATGTAATACTGCAGTAGTGTCATAGCGGTGCATTGACATATGGGTAATGTAATTATTTTCTTGACATGGAAACATAACGAATTCCTCTTGTCACAAGAGCCAAAGTACAATCTTTCATGGCTCAAGAGGACCACCCTTCGTCTCCGACTCAATTATGCAAATTGCCATTCGGTGACCTCTACTCCATCTTGATCCTCGGAGCCAAAACTGTCTCCCCGTGCCAGTGATTTACAAAATATGCCTTGCCGGCCGGCCGGCTCCGAGTACCGTCTGATACTGGCAGACATCTGGTAAAACTATCCGCTTGCTACAAAATGAATTTGATTCATCGGAAACGCACTTCTTCGGCTGCTAGCTTGCAAGCAACGCTGGGCCCGCGGGCGCAGGCGCCGGGCAGATCACCAAAGGCGGGTGAAGATGATAGAGATGACCACAGTTACCACACGCCGTGGGTTACCGTGGGTTACCGTGGGTTACCGTGGGTTACCTTGGGTTACGGTCAAGCAGCCACTCAGCTGCTACTATCAATTACCAGCCTCATGGGCGCACAACAATAAAAATAAACGCGCTTATTTATGTTAACGGTGTGTTTATGGAACAGCTGAGAGTGTTTAATGACATAATTTATTACTTTTGGAGAAAAATATTTTAGCCAAATGGAACTGTTGGAAAAATTAATGCGATATTTATTGTCTTAGTAGAGAAAATCTGTGACGGTTTATTAGGACAGCCAGGTGGGAAGTTGTAAACCGTGACAGTAATTCGTTACAAATGGATTGAAATGTCCTTTGGAAAGAAAAGCTTTTAGAATTAATAGCACGAGAAACCCGGCGCCTCCACTGTCAGCTGTCGGCCACGTCGAGAACATGCCATTCGTTTGTATTTTCGAATCTATATTGACTGTACACTCAGTTTACCGGGAGAGCATACTTTTCCGCCAGGGACGATGGTGGCAATTAACACAAGAAGGCATAGCTAGCGAGCCTATTTTGTGGGTGTAACGCAGTATGCTCTCTCACTTTATAGACCGAGTATGAATGAAAACCTGCCGTTATCATCGTTAGACCGTGTTATCATCTCAATCTACGCACATTTCCTTTGATTTTACACTAAAAAATTCAATCCGCTTTTTTTAATGTGCGTATCTCGCTCAGCCCTTCAAACAAATCGCCATCACCGCACCCCTAGCTAAAGATCTCAAATCATGTCGTTTACCAAAAAAAAAAAACATATTTTAGCCGTACGAATAAGGTTCTAATTTCTGTCAGTGTCCGATCCATGCGATCACGGCCGAACGAGCTGACGTGGTCTCACGTGGTCAACGTGGTCTCACCTTTCACCAATTAATTTCGCATTGTCTTTCCGCTGGATTCGAGAGTGTGTCGACGACGCGTATGCCAATCAAGCACAATGTGCGTGTTGCCAGCCAGAAACTTGAGCCAACAGCATTACTGCCCAAAGCGTCGTCATAATCGCACGTCTTTATGACGGTACCTGCTAGGCGCAAACTGCACACGACTCCTCCAAAGGCCGTCCTGTGACATTTGATTGTGGGTTTCATAAATACTGTCAATTTATTTGATAGCTCCCTAACGATAACCACAGACGTGTAATTGGATTAATTGACAAACGAGATTTCAGTAAACGTCAGCCACTCCTGCTGTCATTTCTTTTGCTTGATGTACTTTTAATAACAGAGCTTGGACTTGGGAGGTCTTATACAAGATGAAAACCATTTTGACGCAATCGAAAAGAGGCTCGTTGTGAGCAAAGCGAAAAGAGTGAAAAGAAGCAACGTGGTTCCCGTCGTTGCCACCGTAGACTAGTCTGGGCTGGATCCGCCCGTGGCGCACCAGTGTTACCAATCTAATAAAGATTGGTTGAGTGACTAACCCAATCGACTGAATGTTAGGAACGCGATTGCCGGTTTCTTTTGCGTTTCAAAATATCACATCTCCGAAGAAGTACATAAGGTAAATTTGCAGAATGGCATACTTAACAAATGTGCTATCGTGCTAAGATTGGTCGTGGGGACATGATTACAATAACCCTGTGGAGGAAATACATTCTGACGTGAGTTGATTTGTATCGCTATCCGAATTTGGTCATCGCAGCACACGGGAGTCTACGAATTACTTAGCCAATGATCCTCATTTACGAAGTTCTTTGTGTGTGTTCTGAATGGTGAGGTTTCTTGCATTCCGATAGCAAGCAACCCACCGCTAATTTAGCGTTTTTTCTCAAATGTTTGGATGATGATAGATCCCTTGAATGACGTTGAGGATAGCTATTGTCACGAATGATTTCAGATCTGACTGCCAAGGTAAACAAGTCACTACAACTGTAGAAAATGAGAGACAGAGAGAGAGAGAGGGACAGAGTGGCTCATGATTTAAATGCGACCAATGTCTTCCCAATTAACAATTCCCAAAGAAAAGATGCCCAAGCATAAGCCCAACCAGTGGTTGTGTTTGCTCGATCAACTAATATAAATTCCAGCTCGTCCTGGAAAAATTCCATTGAAAAAGTTTTGATCGAAAAATGTAACCTCATTAAAATATTTGTTTTAAAAATGTACCATGAGTGGCAAACAAGAGGACGACGTCAATGCTTCGCCTAATTGCCAGTTTGGAGAGAAATGTATTCCGTTGTTTCGAACGCATCTCGGACAATATCCAAATACCGACCAAGTTTGCGATCGAGCAGAAAAAACCTGCGGTGTTGATAGCTGCCCTTTGCTCGTTGAAAGTTTGGATATCGCCCCGCTGATGCAACCATAATTGATCACAAGAAAATGTTCCCAATTAAAATAATGTTCGGAAAGAAATCAAAAGCTGCTCGGGGAGACTTTTGGGAATGTTTACCACGTTCAATTTAATCTTAATCAACGCAAGAAATGGACCGCATCTGCATTTGCAAAAGCATTCACTGCATTCTTGGCGTTGCAACAGCTCGCAGTCCTGGCTGATTGCAGTTTGGAACGGAAGAACAAGCTTTGCACGTTCCAAAAATTAATTTGGTGATACAAAGACAATAAATTAAAAACCGCGGGTCTCATTAATACAGCAAGTCTTTCTCCTCATCACGTTTTTTACAGAGAAAATTTATTAGAAACGTTCTAACTTCTAATGTATTGCAGTCCCATTCATTGTTAATGATTTGAAGTGAATGAAATTGAACAAGGTTATGGATCACTAGTAAACGACGCTGTTACTTTATTGATTCAGTTTGATTGATAAAAAGCTAGGCAAGTACACGACGGGAATATTAACAAATACAGCGACCCAACAACCATTTAAAACGCGCATTACCAGCATAGAAATGGAATCTTCGGCTAGTCGCAAATAAATCGTTAATGGAAACAGCCTTGTAAATTGTATTGTTATAGTCTGTGCTTTTAGTAGATCTGAAACAAGACAGTTGTGTTCACGACGCACGAAATAATGCATTTGATAAAAAGTACAACGGTAGAAAACATAATTTGTGGAATCCGTAGCGAAACTCAAAATGAAAAAATGTAAGTCTGTGATCGTGCTACAACGTTTACTACTACTCCATAACGCTGTTTTAACTTTTAATACGCGCTTTAACAACCAGGTAATAACTTAGCCATTTGAGAATGACTAACCAATCAGCAATTAAGGCGATTAAAAATGTTATGGTAATTCGAAACATCCCACCAAACAGAACATTAAGATTGGTTCTCAAAGGTCCGGCGATGATCTCTTTCTAAGATAACCCATTTTATGCCGTACCACTTTTTTTGTGCTCTTGCTGTTTTCTTATTGCGACTCTCGAGCTATTTTGTTCGATGACGTTGCCGACCCAATTAGGACGATCAGACTTGAAACTTCATCAGGCGACGTCCCAAAAGTTGTAGCAAGGTTACCTGATCTTTGCGATAGCAGGTGGCTGTAAACCCGGATTGTCATCGCTCACCCATTCCAGCAACCGTGGATGACATGGCCAGTAACTGCTCGTAGATCTCGATAATGACTCTTCCTTCGCCTTTGCTAGGAGGATGACTCAAGTACCTAATCAAGTTTGAACTTTTTAAATACGCCGAAGAAATCCTCTCGAATCGTCTGCTGGTGTTTTACTGCCATCAGCGGAAATTGCTGAAACTGACGACTTTTACAAAGTTCACTTTATACTTGTCGGCATCTCTAGCTTAAATTATAGAGTAATGCAATTCTTATGTGGATGGAAAAGTTTTTGTAACTATTTTTTGGCTCTTGAAAAGAAATCCACATTATATAGCTCATTATTAAAAAATTCATTCCAGAGACGATTCAAATCGTGTGTGTAATGCTTTTCTTATTGGGTTACTTATTAAAAAGTCCTTGTTGACTCTGGATTAAGCCTTTTTGAGATCAAGACTGCATCGAACATAAGTTTGTCAAACATCAACGGGGCGCCGACCAGTGTGATTGTTGCCTTTTGTTTCATTGTTTTGCTTACCGAATTTCGGTTTGAGTTTCACGCTCACAAAATTTCTAGTGAATGTTCATCTAAAAACACTTTGGGTTTGAGTTGCAAAATTGCCAAGTGCTTACAAATTAGCGAGTCACGTTGACACGCCATCATCAAAATGTCCACGCAAGCCGAACAGTTATTTCTGCTCGAGTTTCTGGTCGACAACATCAAGTTGAACGATGAAACGGCTGGTACTGAAGAAGAGCCGATCCGAGTTCGGGTGAAATTCATCGAATTCCCTTGGTTCGAAATCAGTCAGCACCAAGAGCTCGAGGAAGATGGCAGCTTCAACGCCGGTAAATCACATCTCTTCCCAATGTCGCCCATCATGCTGATAAAAAATCTTCAACGCTATCCTCTTGCTGTGACCGTCTTTCATGCCAACAAGGATAATCCTGTCCCGGAGCTGATCGGCCAAACCAGAGTGAAAATGACCGAAGGCATGACCGAAGCGGTCCAAAGTGCAATGCAGTGCAACTGCAACAACTCTCTACCCATCACATATACTTTAAAAGACACCTACTCCCTACGCAACATCGGGGGTGAAGTAGGCACCATCACCCTTTTCATCAGGCTCACGTGCTTTGGCCAATCCATCGTCACTCAGTTCCAATTAGGAGGTGAGAAAAAAGCGTTCCTCTTCCAGCATAGCCAAGCGGAAGATTCAAAAGTGTGCAATCCTCGCGAAGAGATGGCTAAAGCGTCGAAGGAGAAAGAAGATCCTACCAAATACGACATCCTGTCATCCAGTCCATTCTTGACCGACGAAGACACGCTCTTCGAAGGTGACTGCCCATGTGAGTACGGCGATATGGAAGATCCCACTATCAGCTGGAAACTTCCACCGCCACCTCCGCCACCGGCTACTGGTTGCGAGTGCCCTCCGCAAGGCCAGCCACCCCCTCCACAATACCCTTGTCCGCCAATACAAAAGTGCACGGAACTACAGAGCCCTTCGCCAGCAGAGCCGGCGCAGAACCCACACTGTAGTTGCCAGCCGCAGCAGAAAATCCCGTCCCAGCCAGCGCCATCTTTCCAAGACAACGCAAGGTGCGGGTGCGGTGCTCACGTTTCACAGCCTGTCGCTCCGGAGCCGGAACCAGTTCGTTACCAAAACAACGCAAGGTGCGGGTGTGGAGCTCACCTCTCAGAGCCAGTCGCCCCGGAGCCGGAACCAGCTCGTTACCAAGAGAACGCCGAGTCGAGTTGCAACTGCGGATTTGAAGACGGCGATGTGTCTTCTTTGGTGCACAGCACGAGCTGCACGTGCAATTTGCCAATGACCATTCCTGCAGTGCCACTAGAGGCAAGCTGCACGTGTGGCTTCGAAACGCCCGTGAAGCCAGTGCCGCTGGCCACCAGTGGGGCGTGTTGCTGCAAGGATGGCGGCGACAAGAGTAGCGGGGACGTGGCGCCGATAAATGCCAGCTTGCACAGATGCTCGTGCGGCGGCGGGGCGGCCGGTGACTGGGGGGATGGAACGGCGGACGGAATGTTCCCCTATGCCGATGAGCCGGTCAAGCCAAACCAATCCCTTGAATTGAACAGCAAGTCGATAGAGGGTCGCGGCGACACCGGGGACGCCCAAGGGCGCAAGCCTTCCATCCTGATGAAAGACTCAGACAGGAATTCGAGCGGAAAGAGGGTGAGCGTCGTCGAGGCACGCGAGAAGAAGGTGAAGAAGAAGCGTCACAATTGGACGAACAAGTACGGCGTGCAGTACCCGGGCATCAAGTGCGGCCACATGGACTGCGTGATCGCCAACTGTCAGGTGCCGCCGCACATGGGCTGGCTGTGGAATGCCAAGTGCCCCAACAGAGTTCGCACGGTGAAGGTGAGTTCCCACTCACGGTTTCTACCACCGGAGCGTTGCGGGGCGGGACGGTTTACCGCCACCCTTGTTCCCGCTCCGCCACAAGTACCTAATCCGCTTTTTCAAGGGGATTTCTCGGCTTACGATTCGCTCGCAGTTACTTGAGAACCAAATCGAAATAGCCAATGGTTGTTTCTTTGCTCGGTTTAATTTAAAAAAATACGACGTGTTCATTTTGCATCCATATTCTCATGTGAACACCTCGTCTTTGGTAGCAGGGATAACTCAACGAGCCCGTTGACGTAAAGCTGCATACCTGCAGCCTATATCTTTTACGCATCACTCTAAAGTTTGCGAGAGTAAAATAGCGAAATTATTAACTCGTTAATAAATTAACTCGTAAGGCGTATTAGGTGCCTAGTATTGAACTGATGGAGTACTGTAATGTGAAAAATCTACTCGATCTCAAATCAATTGTCTGAGTGATCTCAAAATGAATGGCAGTGGTTTGGTGTCTATAGTTTTGTCATTTTCTATTTTAGCAACGTAAAGGCTGGAGGCCAGGCGCGGTTGGTTTCACTATCGCCCAGATCATAAATCGGCACCGCAAAGAAGCAGGCTTGAACGAGATCAACAAGCCGCAGAGGAGCAAGTTCAAGCGCGGCGGCCGCAAAGTTGGCAAAGACGGCAAGGTAGAGGGTGACCAGCCTCCCACCCTCCATGTGCACCGCAAAGATGGCGCCTACTACATCTCCATGCATCCTCTCAACCTCGGCGGTGAAAGCGAGCAGATCCCACTGGAGTTCACGATACCGAAACGCAAAGGATCCGACAATGATTCCGAGTCGACGGAATCGGAACTCGAGTTCGACTTCATGGCGCCGGGCGCTTTCGAGCCGAAGAAACCGCCCGTGAAGTTCAGGAGCTTCGGAACCCAATATGCGGACAAAGATTGTAGCGTAGACAATCTTCAGTTAAAAGGAGGCAAAGACAAGAAGGGAGGAAAAGGCAAAGGCAGCAAGAAAGGAAAGAAAGGTAAATGAATCGACACTTAGCTGACATAGGGCTATCCACCCAGTCCTTACTTTGCCATGCATGATCCTTACCTATCTTGTTCGTTTGATCATCAGCGGACTCTGTGGCCAGTGGGCCTGAAGGGCGGGCGAAAGGGGGGATGAGTTGGGATGCTGATCCTCCCACAGCCTTAGAGAAAGGAAAATCAGCGAAGAAGAAGAAATAAAAAACAGCCCTCCCCTAAATCACCTTGTAGGATGTAAACTGTATATTGTGTAAAATAAAACATGTTTGTACCACTGTTGGTTTGATTGCCATATAATTTGCCTGGTTGTCCACGACATGGTGGCGTATTCTAGCGGCGTTTTCATGAACGTAGATTGTGATGCGCGGGTAGTCTAACTTTGATCCCACTGCCATCTCGAGTCGTAGGATTGACTAGCGTTTGGATTTAAGAAATTGATTTGAACGGCGATTCTTCGATGACCGTTTGGCCGATAGTGTGGTGTCAAACTATTAACATGGTATTTCGTGGTGCAGCCATCTTAGCAATACTTAGCCAGCATCTAACCTGCGTCTAAAATACGCACACAGACAGAATGAAATGTGACATCAATTCAACATACAAGCGTCCTGAAATATTTGAATAGTTTATCAACAGGTGATCTGCAGTGCCACCTACACCCACTAAATGACTACTTACGTGCCTATTTTGACACAATTGTTATTTAAACAGGTGCGAAAACAAAGGCTCTTATTAACTACAGTAGATAATGATACTTGCTGCCGCGTGAAAGGAGCTGTGGTGGGTGTTGATAATTCATGCAGACAGACTTCAGGTGATGCAGATATGAACGGGTTTATTGCAGTTAAATGCACTTTTTAATGTTGAATCGCTCTCCCTTCAAAAACATAAGCAGCATTACCTACCTTATACTATCTTGTAATTTACAAACTATTTCATGCTGATTGTGAGTTGCGAGAAAATAAAAAGGGTCGCATTATTATCACCTCAAGTCATGTATGACGACAATCAAGCAATTGGATGTGAACCAATGAAATGAATGTAATTGTGTTAAGTTGTAGATGTGTGACAGATATACCTCGCCTCCCACCATTCACACCTAAGACAATTACATCTGTTATTATCAATAATAGAAAATACCCATCTGCAGCCCGGCTCTTGTTTCTACCTGCAGAAGCGAAAGAAACTTGGATGGGGGTGGAGTACAAAAAAGTGCGTTCTAAATCTTCTTTTAGCAACCTGAAAACATTTCACAGATTGTCCTAGGTATAATTTCAAAGTGTTGTTATGGAGCTGGATTCCTTAATCGACATGTCTTTCAATGTCAACTCTCCCGAGCCGGTCCGCAAAACCGCTTCACCGCGTCGAGATGTGTCAAAAGAAGTGCGTCTGCTCACGTACTTGCCCAGCGACTCGAGCGTTTTGCTGGAGCTGCAGCCTCCAAGACGAGATGCCCAAAAGCGAGCTGGGGACGTCGCGACGCTCTCGCTGCAGACGCCGACGCTTGACACGCTTGACACGCACGTTGCGATGGCAACTCACGATCCAGCCGTCAGCACGCCGCAAAACAATTCGTGGAGGACGACGATGACATGTTCACAGCTAGAGAAAGGTGACTACAACTTGCTTTGTTTCTGATTGCAGCTACCTATTGCTTTAGTAACATTGGTCATCATTCAGATATTAGAAACTAAACAGCTCTCAAGGAATCATTAACTGGGAGATCCATAGATATCTTAATTCTTCTATATATAGATCCTACTATAGTACCATACTATACTACCACATGGTACATACGATACCTACTATAGAAAGATTAAACATCGATGATAGTAACTTGACGGTTTGGCATGTTGGATACACCGGTTGTCGTGTGATCACCGAAGCTAAGCAATGCGGTGGACCAAAGGTTGTATGGGTGACCATTCATACCAAGGTCCATTTCTGTTCGGGAGAGAGGTTGGAGGGTTTGAAGCAAGTACAGCAGTTTCACTCCCGTTGCAATCCACCTCTCGACAGCACGGATTAGTGAAGGAATCCCATGCTGTTCGAGTTGTACCGTCCTTTGCAAGGGACGTTAAGCGGTGATCTCCTTCGTACTTATCAACAGGAGTAGGCTACGTACCGGCACTGGGTCTCCACGATCTTGTTTGTTTGGTTCATCATCACCCTCCGTATCACCCTATCTTTCACCGATGCCATATGGCCAATGCCACAGGGTGATGGTCGAGTGCGCCGTTAAACATCAATAATCAATCAATTAATCAAAGCGATAGTAGATTTCGTTTGCTCTCGGCCATTCATTGAAACCACTTATTTTTGTCTCTCTTCCAGCGACTTGAGTTTCCTTGAGTGCGTCGTCGGTGATCCTAATTAATCTGAAACTAAAGTTCGGGCAAAAAGTATCAGCCAGCCCTTTCTTAGTTTGATCCATTGACGTCTCAGCTTGTTTTGGAGTTTGATCATCCGAGCACAGGTTATTTCCTTGATGGGCTGGGACCCACCCGTGCTTGTTATTTCAAAGCTTAGTAGACAAAGGAGATGCTGGGAGGGAACCAACCCATTTAGGGATTGCCAACATTTGAGTTATCTACGCTGTATACGCAGTGTGCAGCGTACTTTTTCCTGTAGGTGATCAGCTATTTTGAATGTACTTCCTGTGGACGATTAAGTAAAAGATGGTTTTATATCAGGAACAGAATTAATCATCCTAGATCTATGAAAATCTCTAGGCCTGTATGGGTTCGGATAAAGGAACTTTTCTGTAATTTGCTGGTATTGTCGCGGAAAATCACGTAAAAGCTCACCCAGGTCGGCCAGGCCAGTCGGCAACCAGGAACTAACCCGCTTTGCCACCCGACTGCACGAGAAGGCAACATGGTCGGGGTTCATGTGGCGATCAATTTTCCAACAGACTACAAGAAATCTGCATGCGACCGCGAGCGAACAAGAATGCGAGACATGAACCGATCGTTTGATCTCTTGCGAGAGAAGCTGCCCCTGTGTAAGCCGCCAGGCAAGAGGCTTTCAAAGATCGAATCACTTAGGTGAGGAAACTACGACTATCACCTATCTATAGTGCATTTTTCCAAGCTCGCACCGGAAATCATGTATGCATGATTTATATCTCTGGACGCTGACAGTTAGGTATCGATTGAAATGACGTAAAATACGTGTGACGCATCAGGAATCAAATTCTCTTACAGTTTCATCGCAATCTAACGTCATAGTCCGGAGAAATAAAGGGAAAAAAAGATTTTCGGTGTCAGATCTGAATAAACGTGTTACCTACTTTAAGTTGTGTCGCATTCCCAGCAAGACAAGGTCGAGCGTGGCTGCGTCCTAAGTTTTCCGCTGGTTTGAGTGCCTTGCAATCGGGAGGTCCCAGGTTCGATTCTGTTGGCTGAATATCCTGGGTGTGGTTTTTACTTTTCTCTGATTTGCCCACAACCATTCCAGGCAAACTCTGGAGCCTCACGTCGTTCCTGCACCAAAGGGTACCTCCCTATCCTAGAAGGGGCTGCAACGCCCTGAAATTCAATGTTCATTTAGGCTTGAATGCACGATGGTGAATATCGTTGCACCAAAGGGTACCTCCCTATCTTAGAAGGGGCTGCAACGCCCTGAAATTCAATGTTCATTTAGGCTTGAATGCACGATGGTGAATATCGTTGCACCAAA
>QKMV01002143.1:0-13952 GCA_003287335.1 Lednia tumana
CTCTGTGCTAATGGCAGAGGTGACCGATTTGTATGCGTCTTTTGTGTCGAAAGATTCTGCTTTGGCCTCTGTGCTAATGGCAGAGGTGAGAGATTTGTAGGCGTCTTTTGTGTCGAATGATTCAGATTTGCTTTCCATTGTGCTGTAAACGGTAACGGCACTAGCCCCTTGGATAAGTTGGCTCGCATGTTCGATGGTTTTAATCACCGATTCAGCGCCTTGACTCTTAATAATGGTCCCAGCAATACCGCTCGTCTCAGAGCTAACTTCCGAGCTGTCAGCCTCCACTAGATCGACTTTCTGGGAGGCGGTCTCTTTCGTCTCATCAAAACTGCCACCGATCAAGGTTTTCACCGTTTCTTTCGCGTCTATAGTTTTCGCTCGATCCTTCACGGAAGTTTTCGTCTCCGGTTCTGTTTTCTCTTCGATCGATTTCTGCGACGAACTGGTGAGAAGCGATTTGACCGATTCTTTCACGTCGATGCTTTTCGCGCGTTCTTTGACGGAGATTTTCTTCACGATTTCCTTTTCTTCGAACGAGCTGATGGCGATGCTTTTCGACCGGTCTTTCTTGATCGGTCCCTTTCCCTCGCTAGGTTCATCCACACTGCGACTGAGCAAAGTCTTCACAGACTCTTTGACGTCTGCGCTCTTTGCCTTGTCCTTCGGAGAAGACGGCTTCGGAATCTCTCTCGCTGGCTTCCCGCCGACCAACGACTTGACAGTTTCCTTAACTTCGATGCTCTTTGCGCGCTCCTTGACAGACGTCTTCGTCTCGGTCTTCTTGTCGGGCTTCGGAGAACTTTCTTTCACGGATTTCGTCGTCTCTTTCACCGTCTTGACGGCGTCCTTCGCCGCCTTGCCGTCGAAAGACCTCGAACTGACTCCGCCGACGAGCGTCTTCACAGACTCTTTGACGTCGATGCTTTTGGCACGATCTTTCACGGAAACCTTCACCACTTCTTCCGTCTTCGCTCCGCCATCTTTCTTGTCCTTAAACACCGTCTTACTCTCCACCACTGCTACCTTTGCCGCGGCTTCCTTCTTCGTCGGTATCTTCGACGGTATCTTGCTTACTTTCGTTTCCTTGACAGCATCCTCTTTACCCTCTTTGGAGAATCCCTTGGCGAGATCCCGAACCGACTTGGTCTCTTCTTTACTCTTGACATCCTTGACTCCTTTCGACGGCAGGACGTCCTCCATCTCTCGGCTGACCTGCCTGACGAGCGGCTTCGGCATTTCCGGTTCCTCCGGCAACGCTTTGTGCTCGGGGGACGCATCTTCCTCCGTTTGCGTCATCAACTGCTCGACAACCATCTCCTTCTTGATCTGCGCCTCGAAGTACCTCTTCTTAGCTCTCACTCCGGCGTCCGCGGGCGCCAAGTCTTCCGTCGGCAACGACGCCGACCGCGTTTTCCGCGCGACCGGGACCGGAATGCCGCGTCCCTTCTTCTCGAACCTTCCGTCGACCTCGTCGAACGGCTCCTCCGACAGCTGTGCCTCGTCGTCGCTGTGGTAGACGCCGACCGTTGCACCCTGGGCGGTAGTTGACGCGACTGCAGAGGCTGTAGTCGGAACACCGCGGGAGGGCGCGTCGCCGGCGTCCGTCTCGACGCCCTCTCGTTCAGAGGCGTCGGACGAGCCGGTCGACTGGTGGTGCGTCGGCGCGCTGATCCTGATCGTCGAGTCCGACAGCGTGTCCGACTCGCTCTCGGTTTCGGACTTGGCAAAGCCGGCTCGCTCCTGCTCGTGGGCGAGAAAGTCTTTCGTCACCGCGACGTTGCTGTCGAGATGCGAGATCCGCGTCGACGGAACCGCCGCGTCCTGCGATCCGATCGACCGCTGCTTCTCGAGCAGCGTTTCGGTCGAGCTCTGTTTCGATTGGCTCTCCCAGAACCGTTTCCGTTCCGTCACCGTCATGTCTTCCTCGGACTTTTCCACGCTCACGTCCGAGTCCCTTTTCCGTCCGTCTAGGCCTTGGAGCGCCTCGGAAGGCGATACGCCGACGCTGACCCTGTGGACGTTGGCGGCGATTGGGGAGAGGTCGGCGGACAGATGGCCGACCGGCTCGAGGGGTGATACGGTCGAGGAGTCGCGCGGGGAGTCGGAAGGGGGGCGGGGGAGAAGCCGGGGGGCGGGAACCTCCACTGGGGACTCTCCTCGTGTCTCCGCGTCTCCTGTTAGTAGCGATGCGCACTCTAAAAGAGAGGTGCGGAATAACGTGTTAGTAAGGAGCACAAAAAACAACCCTGTTAGACTACATGTCGGGAACATGCCAAGCCTTTTTGTTCGGGGGTGGTTTAGTATGTTAGTGAAACGGGGGAGAGGCGAAATTTGATTCGGGGTTGTGCACTGTGATAAACCTGAGCTGTAAAACAAAGAAACAATATTATCCATTTCATGTGTGACGAAAGGCAATGAACAATTTTCAAGATTTCTGCACGTGAGAGATAATATGAAGTGCAGAAATGGACGGTCAGAGTGACGGAGCGTTGCAAGTCCCAGACAAATGGGCATTGCATTATATGCATAATTTACAACGAATTGTCTTGGGTAAAAATAATGGAACTACTGCATGTTATCAGATTGCAGCAAGGGAATACCTGATCTAGCTTAGGTCAACACAACATCCACACATGTATTTGCAGGTAACTAGAGAATGAAAGATTCTTTCCGCTATTTTATATTTTAAAATATGTTCTTAAAAGTTTCAAATTGAAGTATTTACCTAGTCTAAAGTTGTTTTTAGGTATTTGGCTGTTAAAAAATGAAACATTGCTCATATTCTGGTGCTAAAGTCGTCTGACAGCGTTGCTAGACTTACCCAAAAACAAAGACAACGGTAAGCACATTCATCGCTAGTTAATCCCCACCTTCTCGACGGCGTCGGCAAAGAAACCGACCCGAAAAAACCAGCAAGAGGATAACAAAAAACACTCTCTCTAGCGTCACTTTCCAAAACCACAGCTTGCGCAATTATGTACACGGCCGTGTAGACAAAGCAACAGAAAACAAAAGCATTTACAAACATAAACTATCGTCAAATTACACGTAAAACTTTGAATGCAGCTTGAATACTCGCATTTGCAAAGTCATATCGGGCACGACAGGGCGACGCTAGCTTTCAATTCCTTATTGACTGATATCAGGTCGTTATCAAACTCATTTGCGTAATTAATAATCTCCTCCCCCTTCCCTTCAATTCATGCAACATTTCATCTCATCCAAATAATAAACTGCATATTGTAATAATATTTTTGTCTAGTTTTCATAATAATATTCTAAACACGGAGAACGATGCATTATGCAAAGCAGACAGACAGTATTTTCAGGTATAAGAACATAGAAACTATTTTTCGCCATTCATGAGCTTGTTCCATTTGTGAACCGTGCTGATACAAAACAGAAATAAATCACCATGGCGTATGTAAATGGACAACAAAAAAACGCTCACAACGCTGTCTTGTTAGTCGTCAGCTTGTCACTTTGTTTTGTTGTTAATTATCTAGGCACTAAGTGTTGTTAGTATTCTGTTAGATGTTTAATAAAACTGTATTTTCGTCAAACACTAGTGGGGTTATCTTCACGCCATGCGTTCCACGATCTAGAATGCATGATATTCTACGGTAGAACACAGGTTGCACCTCAAATGAAATTCCAACCAAATAAACGCAAATGTTTGCAAAATGACAAACGAAAATGTACGTTCGGGGAGGTGGTAAACATACCAAGAGGGCTTGTTTCCAGTGAACAGGGGGACCATCGTAAATGTGGTCCCAAAACGGGGGACTTTCTTTTCGCCAAGGTTTCTTTCGCCGCGATATCAACGTTTCTCGGTGACGCGGCATTCTCTTCGCCAGATTTGTCGGAGGACGAAGACTGGTCTCTTTCAAGCGACGGCGTATTTTTACTGACCGGAGCGTCGTATTTGGGATTCGTGAAGTCCACGTAGGTGACTGGGTATCTTTCCACACCGTCGTCTTCTTCGTCTGACGTGTACAGACTCACGTCGTCAAAGTCTTCGCTTTTGTAACCCAACAGATTGTCGTCGGTGTCGATCGAAATGTTTGACAGCGAGCGACTATGGTCGTCGATGCTGGAATCTTGACTGTAATCCGATTCGTCACTGTCGTAACTGTCCACCACGATACGAGGTATAACGCGAAGAGAAACCTTGGCCACTTGGGGGAGATCGTGGATTAGCACTGCGGACGGGGAGAAAGTATAAAGAAAATAAAAAGATGAGCTTTCTGATGAGTGTGTGAATGTTGTGCGATGTTAATCTTGTTTTCGAAATGATAGCCGAAGAAAGAATACGGTAAGTTTGTGAAAATTAAAAGTGTGTAGTAAGAAACTAATTTAAATCGAAGAAATAAAAACAGCGTAGGTACCGTGTACAACTTTGATTCATAACAAACGAAATTTTGCTAACGTCCTAGCATATCCATTGAACAAAATGAATAGATATTTCGGTGTCACAAAATATGATTAATATGAATCAAAATAATGTCTTGAAGCTTGGTTAATACCAACAGAAAACGTGGCTCTTCCGCTGAGGTTAGTTTTTCTAAAACTTGATACAAACATTGCCTTCCACTGGGCAAAATATCCGCAACGGAGCCCACTGATTCCTGTTGGAATCCCAAGCTATCGGTCCACGATTCAAACACTAACACCGAACGACCCATTGACGACACGTCTTTGTACAAAGCGGTTATGTTAGTCGGTTGCTAGCTAAAGCGAGGAGTTACGGTAGGTACCTTGTGGCGAGGAGTCAACCTCCAAGTCGTTGCTGGCCGTATCGTTGCTCGGGGTGTCCGGCTGCTTCGACTGGGAACCAGAATCCCACTCCTCCGACGGCGTCATACTCATGCCGCCCTCGTCCCACAGCTGTGAGAAATCCTTCTGGCATTCCGTCACTTCCTCCGTCGACAGCTGAGACAACATACGCTGGAATTCTGCCTCGCGCTTGATCTCAACTTCCGGTAGATTAGCGGCTTCTTTCGCTTCCTTTTCCAGAGTTTCTGACGCCATTCTCTCGAAGCGTCGCTCCACTCGTCGGAGTTTCTTTTCCTTTTTGTCGCCTCCCTCTTTGACATCTTCACCGCCGCTTTCTTCCTTTCCCTCTTCGCCTTCTTCTTTATCGCTCTCTTCTTTACAAAGGTCTTCAAACAATAGCTCGCTATCGATTTCATCTCCGACGGCCTTGTCAAACTCATCTTCAATTTCGTCGTCTTGCACAAATCCATCTTTGGAGGTTACAAGTCTAGTTGTGACCACAGTTTTCTGCGTAACCTTACCTCCGTCAACGACCCTCTCCGAAGACGACTCTTTGACGACTTCCACGCCTTTCATCAGCTCTCCGAGCGGCCCAACTTGCATGAAACCTTTCACAACTTGAAATTCCTCATCTTGGTCGTCCTCATCGACATCGGTAACTCGAATAGTCTGCCCCATATCCAAGTTGAACTCCTTGCCTGTCATTTCCCCGACCACCAAGTCGGTCAAATCGTCTTCTTCCGACTCGATGTGGAACATGGGACGCCGTTTAGGGGAGTCGTTACTCGGGATTAGCACCTGTCGAGCGGACGCCAAGATGTCTGGCGACGAATGGACGCGAGTCTCCTCCGATATCACGTTCTCGCGATCATCGGTGGGCTCTGTGACGATGTACTCGTCGTCGTCATCGTCGTCGTCGTCGTCGGAATCGTCAGGCATGTTGGTGACGTCCAGAGGTGCTGGTCGCTGTTCGCGAGAGAGGCGTTGCGATCCTCCGACGCCGAGGCCGCGACGGGGAAGGGTCGGAGTGGTCACGTACGGATTCGGGGAGACGTCGCGACTTTTGGGGTTCACCTCGATGACGGTGTCACTCTTTTGCAGTCCGACGAAGGCGGCGCCTTTCTTCTCGTCCGCCGACGACGGGTGGACGTCTTTTCTAAGCCCGCCGATAAAGTCTCTGGCGGTCGAAATACTGCCGTCAAGGATGTCGTGCATCATGACTTTATCGAAATCGCTATCCGATTGCGTATCGTCGTCGCCCATGTTCTTCGCGCTGTCTTTCGATTGCGAAATCTTCTCTGCGATTGCCGACACGGAGTGCGTGTTCCGGCTGGAAGATAGTTCATCCAGTTTGTGCATTTCCGCGGCCAATTTCGCGAAACTATCTTCCACGGATTTCTCAACCGTTTTCTCGGCACCAATCACATCGCCTTTCAAGCTTTCGGCCATCTGGCTCGCCTTGACGCCGTGCTCTGCAAGCAAAGCATCGGCACTTCCTTGCGCCTGCTCTTGCGCCTGCGCTTGCAAGACAGCCGCACTTCGGTCAATGTCCTGCCGCGTCGGCAAAGCACCGGCTAACTTACCGACCGTCTGCAACGCGTCTTCCACAGCATGGCTCGCTCCCAGCTTAGCATCGCGTACGTCACGACTCGTTACGTCATCGACCTTCGACACGGCGACGTCACTGCCGGACACGTCGCTTTCCAAAGCACGTCCGACTTCTTTCGACGCCTTTTCAACCACCCGCTCCACATTGGCAGTGGCCACATTCTTGATATCGTCCACTTTGGTGGATACACGATCTTCGACGGAAATATCCTGGTGTACTGGCACGCTGCCCGCCAGCTTACCAAGGAGTCCCAGACCTTCGACGACCCCGTGTTCGGGCTTGCCGTCACCGCCCTCCGGTTTCGTCTCGCTCAACGACAGTTTGCGCCGTGTGGGAACGAATCCGGCCATGTCGCCGACCAATCCGAGCGCACCGGAAATCCCGTGCGCGCTAGTCGCCGCCTCGTCAACTTTCTCCACAAACTTATCCTGGTCCTCTTCGTTCGGCAACTCCTGGCGGATCGTAATCGAACCAGCCAGCTGGCCGGCCAATTCCAACGCCTCCGTGATGCTCCCCCGTTTCGTGTCGCGCACTTTCACCTCCAAGTGCTCCTCGGTGAGCTCCCGCGGCACCGGCACGGTTCCCGCCACTTTGCCGGCAACCTCCAACGCCTCGGTGATACTCCCCCGTTTCGTGTCGCGCACTTTCACCTCCAAGTGCTCCTCGGTGAGCTCCCGCGGCACCGGCACGGTTCCCGCCACTTTGCCGGCAACCTCCAACGCCTCGGTGATCCCCCGCGTCGCCGGCTCGTCGGAGATGTCTCTCGGCACCGGCACGATGCCGGCCACTTTGCCGGCCACCTCGAGAGCGTCCGGAATACTTCGTCGCTGCTTCGTGGTCGCCTCGTCGACGTCGCGAGGCACCGAAACGGTGCCGGCCACTTTGCCGGCGACCTCGAGAGCTTCGGAAATCGCGTGGTGGCTCGCCTCCTGTCGGTCTCCCAGTTCTCTGGGCAGCGAGACCGTTCCCAAAACTTTGCCGGCCACTTCGAGCGCCCTGGTCACGCCGTGTTCGGATTCCACCTCCAGATCGTGGACGTCGCGCGGCTCCTCTAACAGAAACTCTTCCAGGACTTTTTTCGCGTAATCTTTCTCGCTTTGCGGACACGACATGGTGGAGAGTTCGTCGGTGACGGAGATATCTTCGTCGTCGTTGTGATCGGAAGATTGAGCATCGACTATCGCTCGATCAATAGCAACCTTGTCATCTTCTCTAGTAACTACGCTAGTGAGAGACGGTGCGCCATCCGGTTGTTTCTGAACAATAGATCTTGTTGCCAGGCTGCCGACAAGATCGGCAACCGGCGCAACGGAGACGACTTCGACTTTTGGTGTAGGTTTCCCTGTAATACATCCACGTGCCACGATTCATAACAACGACCAGTAATCACTAATCAAGTTCACATTTCACAGACCGTTTAAAATGTTCCTTGGTGCAATTTATGTATATAATATTTGTATAGACAATTCCTAGCTTATTTATTACCATGAGTCCACGTGTATATTTCTGTTTTTAATAAGTGTAACCTTTCTTTTCATGGCCGGTATAACAATGTCTAAATTTCTTCCGAACTAGAATAGAACAAGTTTCGAACTAAATTGTTCAACGAACAACGTAGTTTGGTGTATTTCAACCTACGAACTACCTTGTTCGCCGAAATAATTTAGTACGGAGATTTATCCGTCAAACTAAAGAAGTTCGACGAACTAGATTACAGCGTCGCCATGACAGCAATCATAAGAACAGCTTATTTTGAAAAATGGCGGACTTCGATAGCGACAGTTCCGATTCAGAAGACGAGTTTTTTTAATGAATTTGGCTGCACGTGGTCGACGGGCAAAAGATGTGAGGCCCCGAACCTGATGGACCATTTCACCATTTCACAAATTAGATTTTCTTCGCTAAGCTCACGTTCTTAGATGCAGTTTGTATTTGGCAGCCATTGTTGGCGTATCCCGACTAGTCGAAAAGTTACGCGTAACGCGGGGCCCGATGACGTCACGGCAGGCTAGTTCGTCGAGTTACTGTTTCGAAGTCGTAATATGCCTCAAAAATGTAGTTCACCGAACTAAATCAGAGGATAGTTCGGAAGAAGTTCGGACATTGTAATACCGGCCCTTAGCCTATCAACTAAACACATTACAACGCTACAAACAAACGCAGCTCAGTGTCTCTCCCTCTAGCAACAAAACAATCGAATCCGTCTAGCAGATGACCCCGACGCTAAACACTCGGTTAGTGGGCGTGTTAACGAGTTAGCTGGTTTGTTAGTCGGTTACCCAAAAAACGCCGCGTGCGATTAACCAACGCACGCACGCACACTGTCTAGACACACTCGTAGTAGGCTAACAAAACAAAACCCAGTCGCTTGCAACGTCACGTACCTCCCCGCGGCGTTGACTCGCGAGAGTCAGACTGCGAGGACCAATCACAATAGCCTGCCGACGGAATGATGGGGGAGGGTCTCATTTCCAAATGACTCGATAGGTTGGAATGGTCGGGCGACGGGGGAGCGCTCAGGATGTTGTAGTTGTAGTACGGATGCGACGCGAAAAAGGAGGCGGCCGACGAGGCGGAAGTCATCAGAGACGATATGCTGTCCAGCGGCGGAAGGTTTTGAAGATTGGACGAGGCGATGTTGTATCCGGGGGACGGCGAATTGGACTGACAGCTGGGCGACCTCGAGACCGGCTTTGTTCGCCTAGCGGGCCGCGGGGTGGTCGGCAGGGAAGTAGGCGACGCGATGTAGGAGCGCGCCGTGGGCGACGAGAGGATCGGGGGTCCCGTCAGGGGGACCGCCGGGGTGCGAGTCACGTGTTGCAGCGAGGGGAACCGCAAGGGTGGGGCGGCGAAGTAATCGGGCGAAGAGCAGGTGGACGAGCTTTCCGAGTCGCTGTCGTCGTCCGGGTCGTACGAGAGCTCTTTCTTGAGGTGCTGCAGGACGGGCACGATGTTCGACGACTTCCTGACCGGGCCTCGTTGCAGGTACTCGGGGTTCAGCGACTGGGTGGACGGCGTGCGCGTGTACACGTGCAGGGGGTCGTAGCCGGGGGAGCGTATGAACAGCATCGAAATCGGCTGCTCCATGTTGATTTGCGACAACTTCGACGTGCGCGGCAACGTGTTCGACTGGCTGTCCGCGAAAGACTTGGCCGTTTTCGCGTCGTAGTTCAGCGACTCTAGATTCGTTTCCGACTTTGGCTGCGTCGACGACGACGGCGACGGCGGGAAGTTGGCCAAAATCCGCGAAATGTTTCCCTCGTCGAATCGCTCGTGGCGACTCGACGTGCCGGGCTGTTCCCGAACGTCGTCGACGCCCCACTCGGATCGCGTCTTCGCTTGTGACGTCGCCGGAAAGTTGGCCAGAATACGCGAAATATTCCCGTCGTCGTCGTCGTCGTCGACCTCTTCCGCTTGCCTCTGCGGCGACCACGGGTCCCTACCGCTCGGACTGTTGCCCTGCGACCAGCGCCCCTGGCTGGCAAACACGTTCGAGAACATCGGATCGTTCCTGACGTCGGCCTCCAGACTCGCCGACAGCGACTTCGTCGAGCGTTCATCGTCACCGTCGCAAAAACTAGAATTGTCTGCCTCGTCTCCGGTGCTCGTCCTCCGCCGATTGTCCAGCGAGATGTTGCTGACGATGCTGTTTCTCGGCTCGTCGCGCGGCCACGCAACGTCTGGACGGCGTTCGTCGTGGGTCGTCGACGTCATCATGCTGTTCCTGGCGTCCTCGTGACGATCCCGGACGCGTTGGCGATGCAAGCTCAGGTTGTCGAGACGGACAGACTCCCAGTACTCGGCTTGGGACCCGGGCACCGGCATGGCGCGGTGACGTAACGCTCCATCCCACCAGATGTCGTCGCTCTCCTCCGAAGAGAATCGCGGCCGGTCACCGATCTCGGTAGTCGAGCTGCTCTCCCGACTCGGCACGGAGGCTATGTCTTCTGTGTCGAAAAGGTACAAACTCATTTCGTCGTCTTTGAGTTCGGTCAAGAGTTTCTCGACGGAGGATTCTAGTTTCGAAATGGGATTTTCCGGTATGCTTTTCTCCTGTTTCGGTTCGATCGGAGACTCTTGTTCTGCTTTCGCTTCTTCGCTGAAAGTTTTCTTTAGCTTCTTGCGACCCTCTAGTCTCGTCTCGAGCGAATCGGGCGCGTCGATTTCGACGTTTGACGCCTCCATCTCGGCCGTCGCCCCTTCCGGCGGTGGCAGTCCCAGCCGATCCAAGTTGAGAGTCGCCGCGGCTGGTTGAATGGCACGAGGCTTGGAGTTCAAGTTACCTGCCTGGACATCGACGTCACCAAAATTAACCTGGATCAAACCCTTCTCCAGCATTTTCTTTTCGACATCAGCTACCGAGATAGGTTCATCTTTTCTCGGCTCTTCTGCCTTATCTTTTATTTTCTCAAGAATATTCTTGTCGATTGCAGCTAAACTCTCACTGCATTCAACATCTTTTATATTAAAATTATCGTCCGTGTCATTTATCAAAAGATTTATTAGCTTTTCTTCTAGATTTTCACTTGTTTCATCAATTTTGCTACTGCCCCCCGCCTCAATCTTCAGCAAATCAATCAACTTTCCTTCCAAACTTGCAAGAGCTTCTCTCTCCTTACTTTTTACCATAACAGCCTCTTTCTCAACTTTCGCTATATTTTCGTCTATATTTTCACTGTTTTCATCAATTTTGTTCTTTACCTCCGACCCAATCTTGAGCAAATCGATCAATTTCCCCTCCAAGCGTTCAAGAACTTCGGCCTCTTTCCTCTCAACTCCGTCACCCGAAATCAAAACCAAACTCTCGCTCGTAAAACGCTCGTTCCCTTTCTGTCGCCGACTTCTCGGCAGGAGTTCGATCACCGTCGTGCCGTCCGGCCCCGCCTCCCAAGTGTTGACCAGCGTGGCTCCGGGCTGCACTTCACCGCTGAAGAACCCCGGCGACGGCCCTTGGATGGCGTTCTTCGGCGACGACATCGGATCGCTGGTGACCAGCGAGTCCGGCAATAGACTCTCGTGCAGTGCGACCTCCGACAAGATCCTCTCCACCGTCGCCTCGATTTCTTCCAGCTGCGCGCTGGCCGGTGTTTTGGGTTCGTTCCCACCACCGCCGATCACCGTGGGCTTCTTGCTCAGCAAGGATACGAAGAATCCACGGGGAGTTGCTTCTTCTTCCTGTCCGCTTTCATCTTTTAGGACGCTCTTCAACATTTTTGGGGGGATCAGAGTGGGTTTTGGTGGGATTGGCGGTTTTTGGGGCTGTGGAATACTTTGGACGGGGGCATTCACACCTTGAATTGCGCCGCCCCTAGAAATGTTAACCGCGCTGTCTATCTCCCGCTTTTTTCGGGAGATCGTCGGACTTGCGAGCACTGGTTCGATTACTTCGTAAGCCTGATCCGACACAGTTTCAGAAATAGTGAAGCCTGCCGGCGAGGCATCCATTTCGTTCTCCATCTTGTCAGGAATTCGACGGTGATCAGCTCCGGGAATGTCAGGGAAACCGACAGAATCTTCGCGCGGCGCAGTAAGTTGCGCTACGCTCGAATCTGAAGCATTCTCCATTTTCTCCGTGGCATTTTCATACAAGTGCGGCGACGTGAAAACGTATTCCGCCTCGAGCTTTTCCCCGAAATGCGCATTCCCCAAGTACTTTTCTTTCAATTCCGGCAGGAAATTCAACAGGCTGTATTCTTCTCTAAACATGTCATCGGGAAAACTGTGCGAAACAAAGTCATCCGATCCGGTATCAGCCATCTTGTCACGGGCAACCTCGGCTTGCGATCCAACTTTTTCGAACTCCTCGCCAGTTTCCGTCATAACGTTGGCATTTTCAGTGAGAACGTTGATATTCTCTATAATTTCGTACGTATCACGCCGTGACTTGTCGTACGCTACCGGAAACGTCACCGCCTCCTCACAGCGCAGCTCGTCAAGCATTTCCATTTGTTCGTACGTGTCTCTTCGCCGCGCGTCATGCTCTGGCACCACGTCGGGCCTGACGCCAATCTTCTCGGCCGCCACATCTGGCGCCACCGCCTTGCCATCCGGCGTGTCTTCTTGCCGCTCCTGCGTGGCGACGGATGCAGACTTGACGATGTCGGCGATGTTGCCCTGCGTCTCGCGGCCGACGGACTGCTCGCTACTTCCTCGCGACATGTCCACGTACGCGTAGTTCCGGAAGCTAGTCAAACTGTCGAGGATCGCCACTACGTGAGGGTCGGGATCGGAAGGGGCGAGGATGAGGGATGGCTTGCTATCGCTCGGTCCCACCGCAGTTGACTCTGGGATTAATCCGGTTTTTACCACCGAATCTAAGATTTAAGATCAGATTAATGAAGTGTAAACTGAACCGATGGGGTTAAGTTATGAGGTTGAACTGACGTGGGGGGGGGGGGGGCAAAATAATTGGGCCGAAATGTGAGCGACTGAGGAAAAAAATTGTTTCAGCTGGACGCTCTTTTTTTCAGTTCAAAATCATACCTTAACAAGTTAGCTAAAAAACGGAAAATTAATCATAATTTGCATCGTGTTAAGAAAACTGTAAAACAATGTTTAGGCTAACAAAACTATTTTAACAATGGCGGTAAAAGTTTTGCCAGAGCTTCGTAAAACAAGCTGGAGTATTAATTCATTAATCGGCGATATTGTAAATGTATTATTTCTCGAGTTATCGAAAAAGTCATTCCCATCAGTGGGTCTATATTCATCGTAGTTAAAATAAAAACGTGTTAAAATTAGAAATCGTTAATCAAAAACCCCTAGCAGAGAACTTTGGGAACTTCAACGAACACGCTAACCCGTCATAATGATCTTGGTAGCAAATTTTCGTAGAGTCCACCATCTAACTTCGCACGAAGCCGGAAGCTTCTTTATCCGCAGAATTAATCAACCATGCGTGAGAGCTAAAATTACAGTTAAATAACCAACCCTCAATTTAAAATGAAGCAATCCACGGTTTTGCTCCGATTTAGATTCTCGAGGTTTCTTGTTTCAATTTCCTTCACAACAAACTTGCGACCTCCCGTCGATGGACGTACCATCTCGACCAAAACGTGACGCACAAAGTTAAATTCTGGAGAAAAACCGGGAAATTATTCATTTCAAACAATTCCCTACTGGCTTGAAAAGGTTCCAACATTCAACCAACCCTGAATTTCTTCGGTAAATGAAAACCCTAGAAATTGTTTACACATCTACCTTCTAGCGATATTTTGCAACAAAGAACATTTTCTACAGAAGGGTGCTTTAAAGACTGGGCTAGCAGTGTACAATTTGAGCTTTCTGGGGAAATACCCATGGTTGAAATCACCTTGATGGTTACTCTTTAGCCGAAGCGTCAAGTCGCCAGGGAAGAGCTTGAGCTCCAAGCTAGCGAATAATTTAACACATTTTGCTAGCCCAATCTATTAAAGCAGTTTGTCTCTATTCACTAATGTGTACAGTAGAAGGTATAATATTATCAGAAACCTGGAATAAATTCCACTTTTTTACGTGGTAAACAGTTTACGATTGAATTTGCTTAACATGAAACAATTTTTTTCGGTTATTAAAAAAAAAAGTA
>QKMV01002144.1:0-13951 GCA_003287335.1 Lednia tumana
AAGCTGTCGCACTAACTTCAAACCCTCCAGCCTCTCTCCCGAACAGAAATGGACCTTGGTGTGAATGGTCACCCATCACTTCTCTCCCATCCCTTTGGTATTCGTTTATGACTAATTCTCGCATTGTGGATGACATTGTGATGGTCAAATATTAAAAAATGTGATTTTTGACAAATAAAAAAATACCTTTACAAAACAGAAAAATCACTGGCGAAACTGAAACGTGGGCACGCCTAAGTCGGGTAAAGTAAGGAATTGCATGCATCAAAATTATATTCGCGCTTTTCAGAGCAAGCCTACACCACACCATAGCTATAACCCACATTTTGAGGCAAAGCCCATCGGGTGGAACCATCGGAGAGAAACTCCCGAATTTCAACATGAAATCCATATTTAAGAGGCGAAGCCCAAATTAAAAGGCGAAGCCCAAAGTGCAAGGCAAAGAACAAATTTATAGGCAAAGCCGAAATTATATGTCGAAGCCAAAATTTTGAGGCAGACCCGAATTATACTTCTGCCCATCGGGCGGGCGCTTGACTCGTCAAATTATAACTTGGGTTAATATTTGGTGGAATCCGTCAAGGGGGAAAATATAGAAATATCGTGTGGGTGGAAATGTGGATCTCCAATTCCGTGTAAATGTGTTAGATATGGAAAAATCTAGAGTATGAGTTGTGAACGGCGTATGGTGAGGGGAGACTTTGTTATTACACTACCCTAACTGTGAAACATGTGCATGCCTCATAGCTTCTATAAATCTTATACCTTAAGTCAGCCAGCCTAATGCCAACTATGTTAATCTACCTATTAACTACTACATACAAGACACCAAGTTCACATCAAGTTCACATCAAGTTCACATCGTGAACTTGTGAACTTCCATCAGCAGGTCGAACTAAGTGACGTATAATATACGTGTCCGTTTGTGCCAGGCTGTGGTTTAACCTCTCGAGTCTGGATATTAGCGCTCTATTATCTTGGTTGCAGCTCGAAGACAGTCTCTTGGTCGTGGTGTGGGTAAGTGCTCAGTTTATTCTGATCGATCTCGCCATCTATGCCATTTACACCACATACCTTTTCCACCTCAGGATTGGATGGCTCGTAAATCAAATCTGAGAGAGGAACAATTTGGGTTTTCTATTCTGAGGAAGACAATGCGCAGGATAGCGAGCCGACGTTGGCTTGGAAGTTGACTAGTTCCTCCGTCCTTCCAGTTCCTTCAAACAACACGCAGTGCGATGCGTGCATGGTAGGCATTGTGAAGTAAAAGCCAATGCTCAACTCAAACACATTACCGTGGCGGAAGATTAATAATGCATCAAATGAACTCTTTGGAGAGGAATTTCCTGTAACCTTGTTTACTTTTCACACTCGATTATCCATGGCAATCGCATGTAAAACATTAACTCTCTGTTTGTATTAACGCTTTGAGTGTAATAACATGGAAAAAAGTTGCAAAGAACTTCGGCTTCAGCGAGTTATGCAAAGCGAAGCAAGGACGAAGTAATCATTCAAATTACGACACCGCTTGAGCTTTGACAGAAATGCACTCGTGTCTTGTGAGTTGTGACGTGACTTATTGGCGTTGTGGAACATGAGGGCACCAAGCATCGTCATAGGTCGCAGATCTAATCCAATTGGACACGTGTCTACGGATGCCGAACGCAGAGTGTTACTTGTTGCGAAAGAAAATCTGACAAACGTGTACAAATTATCTGTGGCTCAAACTTTGAAAACGAACTTTATGTATACCGCACAAATTTAAAGTTCAGTCTAATATGTTACTTTCGCATCTGAAGTTTAATTCGTCTCGGAACGGAAGAAAAATATAAAAACATGAAAATTTTAACCCCATTCCAATATTATATTGATAAAATTGCATGTTTTCTACTTTCCCATTTTATTAGCTTAACATTTTTTACAAAACCAATAACAACCGCCATTCTTTTAAAAGCGTAAGCGTGTTCCCTCTTCCCTTTTTGAAAAATAATCACGAATCTGTCGAGTTTCAAAGTTTCCTCAATGACGTTAACCCTGGTTTGACAATTGAAATATGTGGAAATGGGGTAGATTCTACGGATACGCCATGCCGTGGCTCGAAGTGGCTTATGCGATCCACCCTTCGCCCTTAGGTGATATATTTTCATGAACACGGCGCCTCCACCATTTTCTATTAAAACTCGCGGTGCTTGATATCCTCAAGAGGAGCGTTTCAATTTCGTTCCGGAGAAAGACGAAGCTATAGCACTCGTGGGGTGTCAGGGTCAAATGACTATTGAACTTCTAGGATGATGGGCGAAGGACGGAGAATTTTTTAACACTAGAAGGGGAAACATAGAGAAATGAATTTCGAGTAAATATAACAGTGCATGGTGTGAGCAATCTAGAGATGTAAACCCAGCCATAGTCGCTTCAAACTTCCAAACTGTGTCGGTTTTAAAACCAGTTAGTATTGTTTGACCTTGAGTACAAAGGGGCATACTCGTTAAATTCAGTTTGCAATGCAAAGTTTGCACCAGCTTGAACAAACGCGCTGTAATTTAATTATCATTCATACGATAAAACGTTGACAAATGAGAGAATAAAGTCAGCGGGTTAATTCGCTGACGACAATTATTTGTCGAAGTATTCGTGACCTGTGATTTGAAAACACGGAAGCAGGACATGCGATCTAGTTGTGAAGATATATGAGGGGGGGGGGGGGGGGGGGGGGGGGTTGTTGTTGATGTACATCTAGCATGCCATTTAGAGAGATTTATAATTTGACGGTTTAATGCTAAAACGACCAAACAAAAAAATTTCAAATTTTCTGCGACTTTAGAATACGACGTAGGTACATATTTTAAAATATATCCTGTAGATTCTGTATCATGTCCTACATGATATCCTTTACAAACATACCCTGCATATACGTACCACGTAGTACGCAAAAGTTGTCTCTATTATTATTGAAGATTTTTAACTTCATGCGCAGCGAAATTTAAAATAACGCACATTTCATTAATAAAATCAGCTGCATACCCTGAGGAATGATGGAAGTAGATAATAAATTCCCATAACTCACCTCGAATACTAAATATAAGAACTCCTCTCTGTCAATAGTTTTAAAATTGTACGAGGAAAGCATAATGAAAAACGGTATGTTGTGGAAAACACTCCTATACCTAAATTCAAACATTTCAATTTTTCATACACCGTATTTCTTCCTCTCTGGCAGATAGGATTCGAAACAGAAACGCAACGTGACGCTCTCCTTTCGTTACGCATTGCTCGTTTTTGCTCTGACCCACTTGATAATTATTCTTCCCGCTTAAACTTTTACTGTTACGGCGAACCGTTTTAAGATGTCACTTCCGGCGTCTCGACGTTGATCGAGCGTCGCGTGGCAGGAAGAGAGGCTTTTGCTCTGACTTGGCCCTCATCAATCATTAATCTATGTCATATAAACTTGGAGGCTGAGCAACACTTGCCTGTCGTCAGAGATTTTCTCACCCTTTCATCTTGAGTCTGACCACACGAAAATGATCCTCAATCACTTCCTAACAATGTGCACTTGGTTCCGGGCGTGAAATTTCCATTACAAGTTCATATAATACGTTACCACCTTCCGAATAGTTTTCACGCTGCAATTTTGGAAAGAAAAAAGGTGTCGATGGTTTTGATCAAAAGTGCTGGCTGGCATATTCGTAACGAATTTGCAATGTGAAAATATGGAAAATAAACCCCTTCACGACCAGAAATCTTCAGTGTATGCCTGGTTTCATATATCTTTGTGAAATAATTCCTGGTAAAAGCTTTGACGGACACAACATTCATCAACTACAAAAACGGTATCACGTTCATAGAGCAGTGATAAAGTGGTTCGCTTGTGAAATATGAAAATAAGGTGTAAACATAATATGTGGCTCATTAGAAATGTTCCGTTTTGCTCTTTGATCTTCCTCGTCGAATTTTATTCACGTGGACCGTGTTTTTTGTTGCCAGTGTTCATCGTAAAACTACTTACCTTGGACGTCCGAAATGCGTTTTGGATCACATCCATCTTAATCTGCATCATCTTTTCTAATACGACACCAGCTCATTGCTATGCTGGTAACGTACAACGCTATGGGGAGCCATAAATATGACTCAAACCTTTGAAATGTGCTGGTAAATTCATATTTCACTAGATTTTTACATAAAAAGGCATGTCGATATTTTTAAGGGGTTTTTGTAAAATGTGAGATGAAAATTCACTCTTTGATATTAATATTATATTTTTCTCGTGATCTGAGATACCAACGGTAAACAAATATTATATTTTGCGGCCGTCCCAGTCAGCTAGAAATAAAGCCACGAGATAAATATTATTACATTTTTTAAGCTTATATCTTTTTCCTCAACTGAGCAATACAGTTTAAAAAATAGTTTCACCAGCTGGGTAATGACTTCTATTTAAAATTGCGAAACTTTTCCTAAAACTTTGGGTAACGTTTTATCAATTTTACTAAGCATTCAATACCCAGTTTGTGAAACAGGGGTTGGGAGATTAATGTTGCTTTTGAAGTTTCTGTGGCATGATTTTTAACGCTGCATTAAATAAAGCAGGAGATTGATAAAGAGTGAAACCCCAACGATCTTTAGAATTGTATCAAATATATTGTCGAGGTCCGTTTATTACGCGTTAGCAACCGGAAAAGTCTTTCCGAATGGTTCGAAGCGATACTAAAAGATTAACGAGTTGCAGTCATGCTACGGCGTCTTTAGCCCCCTACACGTTTATGACCCATTTGTGGGCAACTCACCTCCCAGGAAATCGTATATAGACCTCGAACTCATGTGTTGGTCAACTGAATGAAAATTGCAAACGCCACATACGCCAACTTTTGCAAGAGTCAGCTAAGTGGCAAAGCTCGTTGTTCTCTGATATCAACCATCAGTGCTCAACATGGTTATCGAAAGTTCGCAATGAGACTGACTTTCCAAGAAAATATGAACGAACCCTGTTTGTTTTGCCAGGCGTTTGAGGTCTTTTGTCCATATAGAACCATCAATGATTCATGTTTTGTCGTTCACAAAGTACGTGGCACTTTACATAGTTACACATACATAGTTACACCGACATTTTTCCCATTCCTTTTTTACCGTACCCACGTACAGCCTGTTTACAATTAACAAACTATTTGCTTTTCCCACGTTCTGAAATCACCTTTGTTTTCATAAATGGCGTGTGTTATTGCTGGACTTCGTGACTTCCGGAGCATTTTTCATAGCAGAAAGCTTGCTCGCTCCAGATTGTTACTCAGGTGACATTAACCACGCGACAGGGCACCTCATTAATTTACGTCTTCATTTAATGGTCGGTACAACAACCTATAAACATAAAACAACCTCGCTACTGAACGTCACTGAACGATCGAGACATTATAGGGGACCTATAATGAGGACGCATGACTAATCTATCTAGCAACCGTGGGTGTAGGAAAGAATGCATGGTATTTATGGAAAATATGCTGGATGTACGCATTTCATGACCAGTGGGCCGTATCATCATAAATGGGAAGGGGGGGGGGGGGGAGTTTCCCTTCGTTTAAGTATAATCAGTATTACACTCACATTTTAAATGTGTCAGTGAGTAGTTTATTTAGAAGGTCTTCCGAGATCAAATAGTGGTTCTACGCTTCAGAATTACGAGAATAAAATATCTGCTTCAAAATAGATAGATTTAAAGAGTTTCGAGGCTAAAGATTACAAGCGATGTGACCGACTCGATGTGACGTGGTAGGTTAGGCATGGTGGGCTTTAAAGTTAAACGTATCCTTTTTTTTCAATCGCGATCACGTGGTGTTACATTTCCGATGGGTTTCCGTGGATTTTCCGCGGTGACAGTTTACGCAGTTGCGTTTGGTTTGCGTAACCGATACACGTTCTTTCTATCTTCGCAGCGTTTTTGCGATTTTATAAATGATTTTTTACTCCCTTTTGGCAACATTTCCACAACAACACCCATCTCTGGCAAGTGCAACTTTTCCCAACTTTTTTTCTTTCTTTTTTGTGTGGTGGTCAGTTCTGTAGTGGCAAAGAAAACCCATGGAAAAGTCAAGACTCATTTGTACTTTATTGATGAAACTTTTGGCGAGAAGTGATTTGTTTATGGCTTCAAGTAAACATTCATCTTCAAGAGTAAATCCTTTATTCATCTCAAGAAAAATGTGAAACATTCTCTTTGTAAAATTTGCTGCATTGCATCCGTGTTGGGTTAGGTTTCTCTGAAGTATAAAAACACCCCAGCGTGGCTTCAGATCATTATTTTTCCACACAATTTTCCAGGCCCATGTCAGGGAAATCGTGGTGGTGAACATGCTGTATAGTCTTTTGTGAAATATTGCTACGTATTTAATTAATGGGGTATTATTTTGTTATGTAAAATTTAATTTTAAGCACGAGAGTTGGGGGAGTGTTTTGAGTTGACGCTCTAAAGGGCTTTGTTGTATAGCTTCCAAGCACAGAGACCCATGTATTAATAGACGTGCTACCACGGTGCTTCTAATAGTCTTTCAAAATATATAGTAAAGTTCAGGCTATGGTGAGATGATTATTACTGAAGGCTTATAAATTATATCATCGGAAAAGATCAATGGAGCCGAATTTAAAATCAGATATATCATAGCATGACACTGTCACAATTAGATAGTGTAGTAGGTACACCTCAATAAGAGTGCCCCTCATGTTTCAAATATAAAAAGATAAATAGCAATTTCGTTGCAACTGAATAATTTTAGAAATACGTTCGGTCATCAGTACGGTAAAAAATGCTATAAATTAGCTCATAGTACGGACATATTAGGCTTGGTGCCGGGAACTTCAGCTTTTTCGTGTAACCTTGAAATAATCATGTCAATACCGTTTGGTTCCAAAGAGCGGTATCCATGCCTTTACTGGAGCCTCGATCTTGTCCTTTTAAGCCAATCCATATATGGAATGCGTTTTTGTCACGCTATCTTTAGTCGCTAGTATTGCAGACCCAAAAACGAATCTCTGTAGGGCGTAGAATTACAGTGAAACGACGTCGCTCACCACACGAGCACATAATATCAAGCTCATTCAGTGCGATACTTGTGTATCGACTATCAACTATCAAGACACAAGAAACAGGACCCACGTAGCTACACTTAAGTGCACCATATGTGTAATTGTACACAGTACACGGTGGATTTTAGCGCAAAGGATTGTTTCCGACTTTTGACACGACCCGCCTTGCACATGGTAAGGACGAAACAGAATTAGCGAGGAAATGAGAAATATGAGACGAAAAACATTATCAAGTATATTATAGTCTTGTCACTGGCGTGAGTGCCCTGCTTCCTTGCAAGTGGAATTCACATTCAGCAAGGTTCGTAGCATTCTTCCTAGCTTCAGCAAGCTTCCAGTTCCAACAATTATCTTGATACTGGGTAGATTCTGGGTCTACAAGGCGTCATTTGGTAAATGGAAATAGCTTGAGGTCTATTTCAGTTGAAACCGTTTTTTTTACGTGTTTCAATTCCAAAATGCCATTTGCGTGGGCGAACGAATGTAATATCATGATAATATGCATTATAATGTGTTCACGTGACTCTGTTCCAATGACGCGAAGGTAAAGCTTAGCGCTTTGCTTTAATTAAACGTACCTACAGTTAATATTTCAATACGTCTTTCTGATATTTATTGAGTTATTTTATTTATTTCCTATTTCAGTTATAGTATAATATACTATATCAAAACCATGCTTTACCTTCGACAATGGTGCTCGAAGCAGTCGTTATATTAAAATCATCCAAATAATTTTGGTAAATGTAATTTTCGAATCTTCGATCGTACTGAAATGATGAACATGTTTTGTTGTAGTTCACTGAATACATTTATATTTATTCTAATTGATTTGAAGACTTCATGCGCAAAATGTCCAAGAATGCTAGAAATGAGTTATGCCACAAAACCGCTGAAGTGATCTTTAAATTGTTGGATGAGCGTAGCGAGCGAGGCGAAGACGATAATTTAATTACCCGCAGAAGCAAGTATCTATTTTTTTCGTTTTGTGTTTTTTTGCGCTCTACAGGCCCAACTCATTGACGGATTTCAATTAAACTTTCTGGAAACTTTCGCATTCTCTGTACCTAATCCTGCCAATTTTCTAAGCGCAATCCATAAAATATTTTTCCTGGAATTCACATTTCTATAAATTTTTGCTCATTGCATCGACATGTTCCACCAATTATTTGCTGTAAGAAGGCCAACCGATTTTGTTAACTTCAATCAAACTTGCAAAATACCTTTACAAGGCTTCAAAATATATTTGATAAAAAATGTAACTCAAATCGTTATGCGGACCGATACACGTGATCTGTAATATCGGAATCTTTAAATTTCCTTGTTCTACCAACCAGACGGGTTGTTGAAAAGAAGTAAGCGACTGTCCACTTCTATCGTTTCTGCAAAGCCCAAGTGAATGATAATGACAAGCATAGTTTTCTTGATATTCTCAAAGCACTTCACCCATGTACTACCTGTATCGTATACGTTGTTTCAAAGCAATATGCACTGCTCATGACAGAGAATTAATTTGTTTTTGCGTAGCTATTCGCAATATATTCATCACCGGTAGATCTGGCGGAAAGTAACACGTCCTACGTACATCGTGCAACCAAAATCCCTCGTTCCCTTCGTGTTTTACTTCGCAACGATGTCTTCTAATAAAACAGAATGAATATACACGAGAGGGTGGTTGATGAAATTGTAATTTACCCGGTCAATCCCTCTGACCTCGGCTCAGTTCTTAGTTGGTTCCGGCGCGCTGGTTGGCTACTATGGTTCCCCGACGTCCCGTTCGTTCGACTAGAGTTTTCATTTCCATTGCAGTGAGGATGCTGGAATGGAACAAGTTATAGCTGGAAAGGAAGTAGGTGAAGATAAGGGAGCCAAGTATGAATGTGGGTCAAAAACAACAGGGTGCTTTGATGGTTAACTTTATCGGATACGCCGACTGCGTGTTGTTACAGTTTCGGGGTTTTCTGAATTTCTAACTGCACACTCGCATATAGGGTCGCGTTTTTTTGTTTTTGGAATAGCTTTGCCTTTGGGGTGTTACGATGAAAAGAAAATGCGTTTTTTTATTATAGACATATATTTTATGAAGCTTGTAAGCACTTTGCAACCTGTTGGCTTATAGCTTCGTTCGGGGAATTTGTTTGAACCACGGAGGCACCTGTTTCAAATGTAGATACCGAATGCCATGTGTACAATCATTCATTTACTGAATTTATTCATTTACGAGTTTCTACATTCTCCGCTTTTCTAGTCAAACCAATAAATCACTGTGAGAAACATGCAAAGTATCAATCAACTTCGCGTTAAATTAGTGTCTGCCGTGTGAATGGTTGGGCTCGAGTATACCCTGGGCGGTGTGGGATGATCCTGAGATAAACCTTTTTTGCAGAATCTCGATCAACTTAATCCTCTTTTAAAAAGCAATATATTTCCAGTCTCATTTACAATAGGCTTTCAATTGTACTTCAAGCTGAATGGGAACTCACAAAAATTTTCTTATTTGGAATCCAATATACTATAAAGCTTATACTTGACTTTGAACTCTTTAGGGCGTGCAGTGGTGTTGGTTTCTTTCTCTGAACATACGGCTGATTACTCTGCTTGGTGCTGGTTGGATTTTACTTTGTGATTGAGATGAAGGGAAGTGAGTGTTATTGGATCTGCATTAAGGAGGCTGATCGTATTGTAGTTTAAGAAAAAAATAGTATGAGCATATTTTATGCAGTTTTATTTCAGCCAGATCTTAGTAGTAAAATATTCCCTGTTAACTCTTTTATGCTCTCTTTTTATTTATTTTTATCTTTTTTTTTGGGATGAGTGAAACGAGCGGACGAATACTTCAATTTGACAACCCACCATTGGAAAAAAATATGTCGTGTTTTTTTCTTTTTTGTGTGCTTGATCGCGCTCTGCAGGCCAAACGCCAGAATCGATGTCGTTCGAAACCTCTGAACCTGATCAGTTTTCGAGCGTAATCCATGAAATCTTGTCTTGAAATTCGCATTATTGTGCGTTTTTACTAAATTCATCGACCTTTTCAGCTGATTGTTTAATGTTTGTAGACCAATTGGCTTCGTTGAGCTTAATAAAACTTACAGGGCACCTGCACAAGATCTCAGTTTATAACTGGTAACATTTTTACCGCAATGGACGGCTCTCTACCCAGAGTCGATGAGTCTTGTGGTATAATACATCCCATAAGAAATGCAACATACTGCCCACTTGTTAATCTTCTCTGGAAAAGTATTTCTGTAGTCGTCAATCGGCCTAGTTGTTTTCTAGAAACTTGCACGTTTTTGGGGTTTTCAGAGTGAATGAAACTTTTTGCACACTCTACACATCAAAATTCAGCTTTCAAAGCATGTTTTAGGTTTATGTTTTCAGGAAGATTGTATTACATATTGAATGCGATTGTGAAGTGTCTGTCTCTTTCAAATCAATATTTTCTGGAGTTTTTTTAATCGTAATTTTCCACTTTTCCCCTTTACCAGTTGAATGCATGTGTCTTTGCAACGTACCACATTGTAGACGAACAAAATAAAAAAGGCAACTGACAGAACATGCACTTTTTGCCAGTTTGGGACAGTAAAATAATTGTCTCGGTAATGTACACTTTGACACTTCGTTCAGTTCGTTTAGTGGGGGGCCATGTTAGCATTTTTTCAGCATGGCTGCATCGTCTGTTTAAGTAATTGGCATCCAGCAACGCGACGATATAATATAGCGTAAGGGCGAAGCTGTAGTAAATAACTGTTACGGCGACCACAAGTACATGTCTAGAGCAGTCTTTGTGAAATGAACGAGTATTTTAATTTAGAGCTCCAATGGCATATTATGGTTTACCATTACCGTGCTGCCAAAATATTGAACTTAAACAGAATGAAACTCAAAATTTAGAACTTTTTGGGTACATTCACTATTTTAAAGCAATCCTTTTTTTTGTAACGTTTTATAAAATCAGTTTTTTGAGGAATCCAACGACACAAAACAATCATTGCAGCTTGCAGTTTTTAGCATCAAAAGTGTGGAATTATCAAGGATATCGTAACCTTTTTTATTCAAAAACTGGACACGGCTATCTCCGAGAATCTTACCATTTGCTTACCACAAAATTGTATTATGCTCAGCATCGTCTACTCCTTTAGATCCACCCATTAAGCCAATGACATTTGAGAAACTCGTAGGAAAGCGTTGAATTACACAAATTCTTGTACGTATCAATTATAATTTTCGAAATGTGGAAGCTGAGGGCTGGAACCAGACCCCTATATTCGATCGAATTACATTTTTGAACGCATACCTCGTCCGACGATGTATTAGGAACCAAAGTTAGCGTTCACCCGAAGTTTACTTAACTAATATCGCATTAATATACCTAAGCTGAATATTCATGAGGTTTGACATCAACTTGTTTGATAGCAGCTGATTAAAACTATATTTACTTAAGCTGGGGCTTCCAGCACTTGCGTCTATTTTTGCACCCCCTGCTAATGTTCGTCCCATCACTTCCCCGAGAAGTTTTCCCATCTCACAGCTTGGAAGGAAAAACAATTCTTAACGAAATCGCCACCGTCGCATGAAAATAGAAAAGGCAATATTAAATAGACTTTTTACTTCTCGATCAGATTCAGAGCATGTTTTTACTGCATCAGATTTTATTACTACAAGCACTTACGTTTACAGCGACCTTTGTTAGTGCACTTTTAGCCATTTATTTGCAATAGTCTGGATAGCTGTCAGCTTCAGTGGAAGAATGGGTTTATGTTGATGTTATTGGTCTAGGACGAAAAGTCTAGAATTTTCCAGACTTTAAGAAAATGATGCGGACACTTTAAAAACCACTTTTGCAACTATAAAACCATTTCAAGTGGAAAGTTGGAATTTTGTTTCATTCTGTCAACGAACACAGTTTGGTGAACGAAATGGGTCGGGATTGGACTATTCAACAGAGAAACGTTGGCAAGTTATAGTTAGACGTTTTGGTTGACGGTAGAACATGGGGCAAAGTTGATATGTAATGCCTAAATATTTCCATCCGGCCTTAAAAGTTGAAACAAGGGTGCATACTTTCCATTACAACAATCGATGGTTTGTGCTCTTTTTGACGCGACGCGTTAATATAAAAGTCAGAGCTTTATATCAACCGTAACATTTATATATGTTCAAAAAATTCTTGTTTAAAGCTTTGTTCACAAAAAACGGGACTCTAGAGAGAGTTTTGTGTTTTTTATGATTGTTATTATAATGCTCAAAATAACGTAAATTATTCAATGCGATGCCTTATCATTTTGGTGCTCTTTATTACAAGTTTTACAGTGCAATAAGGGTTTTTTTTCCTTTTCGAATGAGAACAATGCAAAAGAAACGCAAAGATGCAATTCCGTATCAAAACATTTTTGTGCTTTTTTGTTTTACATCTAGAGAAATATTGAAATTGAATTTTTTTTTTCCTATTATTTTTATTCATACGTGTACGACGAACGCTTCCTTTTCAGCTAATTTCATCATCATAAGCATGCATTCCTTGTTCGTATTGAACACGCATTCTTCAGTTCAAAGTACGGATATGAGTTGATTCCCACATTTTTTTCTTGATCAGTATTTGACTGGTCTCACCATAGAAATAGAATCTTTCAAAAATAATATCTTCGCTGGAGTGGAGGTTCTGAGTTCATATGATCCTGAAGAATTCTCAAAAAAGCGAAGCACTCACTATCTCATGCTTATCACATACGAAACTAAATATGCAAAATTAACGTGGAAAGACATGCAAATTTCTTTGAGGTCAAAGTTCGTCTGCGTTGTACATGGTAACGTCATCACGTGACGTCTCTGACGATGCTTACTTGTGAGCGAAGGGTAGCAGACGTTGAAATAATTCTTCCTAAAGCGGACGTGTCACTATCTAGGGTATACGGATTATATGCGACTCATTCATATAGCGACGAAAAATAAAGTTGTTTTTATGCTCCTTGAGTCTTTTATGTCATTTGCAGTTTTCCTCTCACACTGTGAGGGGATGAAGAGACATTTCTTTTCGAGACCCTCGGTGCTTTACTTACACGCTTCGGCGGAAATGTCATCAGTAATTGAGCTCAAGTGCAGAAGGAATTTTCTAATGCAAAATAAATCGTTTATATAAAATGAAAGCGTTCATTTTTTCAGAGCTTACACACAATCACGCTCTATTAGCTTGCCATGAATCCTAGGGAAATTATTTTTTTATCAATCCGCAACGATGACTGAAATGATTTTTTTCAACTCTCTCTGAGAAACAAATATCATTTCTCCACCTTTGATTGGTAGTTGCCATGGCATTTAACTCAACTCTCTTTACCTTGAAGTTGAGAAAATGGTAAAAGTGGTCCTAGAGCATGTCATTCAAAACCAAATCGGGCCTGAAATTGCCTCCCTCCATTTCGCATTGTAATATTAAATTTAAGTGTGTGTATGCACACAATTGCTTCATTGTTCTGTGTTTAAAAATAAATGGAAAACTATGCCGTGAATATAATTACCATTTAATATAATTTTCTGGGGCTGTGCAGGAAAGCCTAAAGATTGAACAACAGCACCTACGGGTATTTTATCGCTATCATTCCACGACGATTTCTTCGGAACGTTATCTTGGTAAGAAACTCACAAGCAAGTTTTTGTAGAATCTCAAATACTATCCACCATTCTCTTGAGTTACGATCTTGCAAGATTTTGATACCAGATAACGAAAGATTAGTACAAGATTTAGAGCTATAGGATCTGGTAAGAACTTATAAAGATTATTCAGAGATTGGTTCAGAGCTTTGAATTTGAACTCGGTGGTTCTAGTTCTGGTTCTGGTTCCGCGTGTATACGTCAGAAAATGTATTAAATATTTAAATATAAGAAT
>QKMV01002145.1:0-13950 GCA_003287335.1 Lednia tumana
AAAAAAATTATACTAATAAAATTAAGGTTGAAATGGGTAAACATACTAATTAGGCAAATTCCTTTTTTTATTTTTTTATTTTTTGGCTCTTATTGGCCGGAAAATGGGGGTATGGTTACAGTACCACTGTGCAAAAAATGAAAATTCACGAAAAAAATATTTTAATTGTAAACTCTCACAGCCAGTAATGGTTTGTAAAAATATTCCGAATGAAACAAAAGTGTAGAGTATTTAAGCTATGACTTGTGATGATCCAAAAAAACATGATTTGGGGGCTCTCAGAAACAGAGGGACAGGCAAGTGTCGCACATTAACTTTGTGCGGCGCTGGTGGTTCGTAACGCTGCATCGTGCGCAGCGACGAAGCGTCGTCCTGATGGGCTGATGTGTAGCGTTTTCTAAGCGCACTTCCCTGTGAGGCCGACGAGAGCGCATGTGCAAAGTTTGGTGAAACAGGTGAGGTGCAGGCAGATTCCTCTTGTTGGCGTCCCCAACCAACGCCCTGAAGGTGTCGACCTTCTTTCTCACGGCTGTCGGCGTCACGCTGTCCACGAGGGGAATGAAAGCCGCGTTTACCCCAACGCCTCCCCCTGACCCCCCAACGCCTCCCCTTGTCATGGTCCCGGCGAAGAAACAGACGACCGCTACGTTGGGCGTCGACGCCTCGAGAATCTGCCTTTCCGGGAAAATGACGACAAGCGCTGGGATCAATCACGGCACCTCCACCAAGAGAGACGCGAGAGAACTCCGTCTCGCCTGCACACCTTCCGCTCTACAGTGTGCGTTCTGCTACAAAATGCAGGCCGCTGAGCGATGTCTTGGTTATCTCGTTGTGCAATGAATGCGTCTGGTGAGATGGAAATGTGCCTGATGTTCGTTCGTTCCTCTAGCTAGCAAGTGACTCGGTCGCTCGTAAGTGTATTGGCATAACATTATCAGCCTTGAGCTCGACTAACGCAGCCCGCATTTGTCTTGGCAGTCGGCTTCAAAGCGGTCGATAAATGCAGACACGGAAGGGCCGTGGTTGCTGAAGACCACCAAGCGAGCGCGCTACGAGCAGTGTTATTGAGCACTAGTGTCCACTCGTACGAATGGATTGCGTGGGGTTCAGTGAATGCCATCAATGAAAGCTGGCTCATTCTGGTCCAGTTTGGACTCGGATCTGCCCTGCCGCTTCGGTGTGCAAGGTGGAGGTCGGCTGTCGGACTCAGAGTCCAGTTTTCAATGCCCGACGCATTGGCGTCAAAGGCAACTGGCCAGACGTCCGAGATGCGGAAGGCTGGATTCGTTTCTGAGGTACGTCGGACTCTTGTCTTAAGCTCGACTAACGCAACCTGCGTTTATCTCGGCAGTCGGCTTCAAAGCGGTCGATAAATGCAGACACGGAAGGGCCGTGGTTGCTGAATACCACCAAGCGAGCGCGCTACGAGCAGTGTAATTGAGCACTAGTGTCCACTCGTACGAATGGATTGTGTGGGTTCCATGCATCCCATCAAAAAAATCCGGCTCATTCTGGCCCAGTTTGGACTCAGATCAGCCCTGCCGCTTCGGTGTGCAAGGTGGAGGTCGGCTATTGGACTCAGAGTCCAGTTTTCAATGCCCCACGCATTGGCGTTGAAGGCTACAGGCTAGACGTCCGAGATGCGGGAGGTTGGAATCGTTTCTGAGGTACGTCGAACTGCTTACTAGCAATCTTCATCTGAAGACATCTTGCTGTCGTGGTGAGTGCGCGCGCAACGCGTTCAACTCGTGCTGGAGGGTTATTTAGTGGGAGTGTAGACAAAACATGGCGGATAGACAGTTACTTGAAAGCGACTGATGCTTGTACACTGCTAGACGTATCCGCCATGTTTCGTCCAGACAGCTCAGATCACCCCAACGGCCGCACTCTGACTGATGGAGGCACTCTGACCCCCACTCCAAGGGGCCATGGTGATCAAAAAGCGCAGCGTGGCTACTTTACACGCGTCCAAGCTGCAGTGGTCCACTGTGTAGACATTGCACATCAGCGACATCTAGACTCCAAGAAACAAAACACCATCGAGGATTGGCTACTTTTTGGTAAAATCCTTTGCAGACTTACAGATGGGCCGATAAAGTAGCATTCTACTTCCAAAGGGCACTTGCGATGGCAACCACTAGATGGCTCTAATGATGGAATGTTACAAAATACAATATATCCCAATTCTAACCACCTTGCTAGCCATTTCAAAGTTTCTTTTGCAGGGATGTGGGCGGGGATTAGTGGGTCAATGTTAATCACGCTTTCAATATGCGCCGTTTAACGTTGCAGCTAGTCAAGTGGAACGAACCTTGATAAATTTACTCTGTAAAACATATTTTGCGTCAATGAAAATATAGATGTTTAACAGCAGCACGTGCTATGCATTCCGTACGTAATGATTCGCGGTTCTGGAAGGACCACCAAGATAGGAGTGATGTATCAAACTAAACTCCGTTCGGGATTCAGAGTGCAGCGGCAAATCTTCTGGCTAAAGGAGGTATCCCGTGAGCTTTTTGAATAGGCTATCAATCACTAGAGGGTATGTGATGTGAATTCTTCATTGATTAAAAATGTGTACTTGCCAGTTGGATTCTCTAAACCTTTCCACAGATGACAAGTGACAAACTTTGCACGAGACATTAGACTCACTACACACCTTCTCACAACACATACCCTCTAGTGCAGTGGTACTCAAACTGCAGCCTGCGCTCTGATTTTTGCGGCCCACCACCACTTTGATACGAAATTGTTGAACATATCCTTTAAAATTTATTTCTATGTTATTATGTGTGTTCACACTTTTTCCAGATAAAAAAAATATGTCTGTGCATCACTTGCATCATCTCGTCAGCCGTTAAATTTTAAATCTTCTACCCAAAACAAAAACTAAAACTAAATACTACGTCTCCAGATTTTGCATTTCTCATCTGGTCCTTCTACGTTACATTTTTTCAAGAATTTTCTTATTTCGAATAAACTCTACCTCTTTTCTCATCGGGCCATTCTGTCATATCTTTCTCATGCGCTGTGTTGGGGTACTAGGGCGTATTTTCAATTTTATCTATTTGGTTCGCTATTTTTGAACGGCCGGAGTTTTTTGTGCCACCTAGTGAACCACGGGAGGGGTGGTAGGGGGAGTTCATGGTATCATTCTCTAATAGTTGACACATCATATGTTTACAAGGTGGTATTGAGAGTTTATCAGTGTGCAAAAAGCGGGAAAAAATAGAATAAAATGTGGTTTATTGTCAATACCACCATGCTTCAAAGAGTTAACCACCATCGACTTCCTCAGGGACCAACCCTACGGATTAAAAGTGCTATAACAGGCAATACCATAAACAGGTGAACCGTGGTTCAAATTCAACCAACAACCTCGGTTGGGTTACAAGCCTGAAGATGCCTAACAGATTCTTTGTCGAAACATCACTGAAATAAAACTTTTGTCCAGAGAAAATAACCGGTAAACCAACGGTCAACCATAACCATTACCTTTTGGCTCTGAAAACCTAAAAAACAATCTCAGCTCAGAAGTCCCATAATATTTTAACTTAAATGTTCTAACATCTAATGATCTAATATAAATAATTTATGAGTGGGCAGTTGCCTATACCCACCCCACCCGTAGCTGACGCCCCTGATACAGTTCCGTGACTACTATGCCAAGTCGGGGGCAAATTCCTGGTATCTAAATTCTCCTCAGACAAATTTGATGCAGAGATTGAAGCATAAGAATAAAAACTAAAAACCATAACTAGCAATAAGCATGGAAGTTTGTGTATAGGAACCACTACGCTGGTTTATTCTGGCATAATATCAATCTATGGTAAGTGACTATGGGTCTGCTTCATTGGTTCAAGGGCATACTGTCGCCGTAGTGATTACTAGTATTGGCTTTTAATAACTGGATGGAAGTGAGGTACTAGTTACTAGTATGGTATTTGTATGGCTATCGACAAGCATAGGTTATCTTCTGGCTATCTAAGTATGGCTATCGACGACGCAAGGGGCAGCTCGAATTTGGTTCCTTGGTAATCAGGTGTGATATTATATTATGCATAATTATTATTATGACCAAGGGCCACTAGTGAAATAAATAGTGCGTTCCACCAAAATTTCAGGTCCATTTGTAAAAGCCACTGAACATTGGTTAAGGAAAAACAAACTGTGCAATCGCGCATACGTCCTGCAACTATTTTGTATAAGTGCTTGCTTCGACCACCATCTGTGGAGTTAGCCCCGAAACTTATTGAATGGGATGGACCAGCTCGAGGGCGATAGAGAAAGCTCTCTTTAGTACGGCGTAGGATTTGGTGTGTTGAATTTCACGATTTTACCACGTTTCATAATAAACTTGCTCACTACCGCGCCGCTTCATTGTTAGCTCACATCAACTTGCCGTAAGTCGTGTGTCAAATTCTTAAGCCTCATGTCTTCTGCCTAATTTCAGTACTAGTTTTCAAGAAAACTGTTAATAAATGGCAGTTTTTGTTATAGACCACTAGTGGGCAGTTTGTTTGTTAAAAGTTCTCAGCAGTGAAACCCATTTACTAACAGTTTTTTTGTTTTTGAAAAGTTAATGTCATTCGAACAGAATGAGACATGATGCATTACGGGGAATTTCCCGTTGCTACCGTCCTCTGTACGTGGCTCGGAGTTATGTCGGACCTCACTTCCACCCAGCTCTGTCCCTCTCGATTTCCGGGCGTACCGGAAGATTTTTCGAAAAAGCGTTGCCAATGGGACGAGCGATCAAGTGAACGAAAGACAAAAGAAAAATATCGAGTTTTTTTATAAATGGCAGTGGATGGGGGGAGGGGATTGGGTGGCAGGGTTCTGCAAGATAATCTATAACCTGACTGGGGATGACACCAAGTCACGTACCAAATTTGTCGGCCGGGGTAGACTAATTTATTTTAGTATGGATTGAAATGTTGAAATTTTTGCTTCGGTTTTTGGTGTTGTCTTGTCGTTTTTCCGGGTTCGGTTTCGTATTTGAAATCAAATGGTTATTAACTGGGTTTAACCGGGGTTAGCTGGTTTATTCCGGTTTTCCATGAATGTAGAAAATTTTACATTTTTTAAATTTCTTACATGAAATTGGGAATATTCATCAGCGTGTTTTATTCCTTCATTGCATTCCCCTTGAAGTGCAAACATATATTTATATTTCCTCCTACGTTGTATTTCAAGCGATATTTTCCACTTTTCAAAATATAATTTATTTCGTTGCTCAAAAACGCTTGCTTGCGACCATAGTTAAAATGGACGCAATTTTATTTTTGCTATCGACTGTTTCCAGGGTTTTGATATCGAGGTAAGCTTCCCATTAGCTTGATGAGGTGGCAAGAAGGCGTAATCATGCAAAATGACGTCATTGTGCGTTTTCACTCCCACTTTATTTTCTAACAAAATATGACTATAAAAAATGACGCATAGATATACCAAGTAAAAACACACTTGTGATCCGTCTGTCTGTAATTCTCAGTCTGTAAATAGTGAAGAGAATGCAATCTGGACTTGAGTAATGCTACATCATCGGGCGTTTTCACCTCTAACTTTGCCCGAGAATCGAACCTGTACAAAACCATGTCGCTTTTAAATCGATTTCAGTAAGAAAAACAAAAAACTTGTTCAACATTCCGAGATTTCGGCTTGAAAAATTGAAAAGTTAGAATTTTTAGAAGCTTTTAGTTAAGGTTATAAACAATCGAAATTTACAGAAATAACCCGCCAAATATTTAACGGTTCATCTCTGGTTTTGTTCTTCGGCCATTTAAAAATAACACATTCTGTTTGAAACATCGGTTTTTTCCGGTTTTCTGTTTCGGTATTAGTCCCTGAAGTCTTAAGCTAATCCTCTTTGACCGAACATTTTTAAACTGCCAGTGCTGTCACAGCGCTCAAGTCACTCTGTTGGGCCAATTTGGACTTGAGGGGACGGGGGGAGCTAGACCTTCCTAGTTCGTTCAATCTATTCGTCAATTCACTTGAGCCGATCCGAGTATTGTCGAGTACCGAAGACTTGAAGACTTGAAGACTTTGTGGACCCTTCAAGATGGCAAAAAGTATTGCGCTTGGAAGGGCTGAGCCACGCCGTGGTGGTCGGGGTAGAACAGAGGCGTAGCGAGGGTCTAGAACGCCCGGGGCAAAACCCAAAATTTGCGCCCCTTTCTAGGGAGGGGTACCGACAACGTGAGCAACATTTTGCGCACCTCTGTAGGCAGTAGTGCCGACAGCGCAGGTAACGAATCGAAAATGTCGCAATCAAAATCGCAAGGATCAAAATCGGAATGGATTTTGAGTAAAGGTAGTCAGCGAGTATTTGAGCTTGTATTCACAAAAGTACCCCATTCGTTTTTGCCCTTGATGCACCTTTGTGATGTTGCATTGCCTCTCAACCAACTCTTAACCTCGTGTTGTCGTTGTTTTGTTTTGCCGTGGCCCTATCGTGGGGGAACTATGCCGTTATTCACCTGGATTGGTTGTGGGAAATCACGGAGAACCCGGTGACCAGCAGAGCGATTGTGTAACATTTTCCCCGTGGATATCACTAATTTTCTCCCCAGATATCATGTGATTTACAACAAGAGTTTTTTCAGCGGTTGTCTAACTTTTTTTTTAGTGATATGCCAGAGAAAAGTGATTTTTAAATCACCGATTGAAAACTAGGCGATTTGTACTTATCGCATGCGATATCTACAGAAAGATGGCCGCCGGCTTGACAAGTTGGTTCGTTGTTCAAAATTTAATAGCTTACTTAGAAGAACGTCAAAAGCAAAATCAAATGTGGTTGAATAACAGGAAATGGCACGATTATTTAAATCCATTTACAGTAAACAAGCGTAATTTTTTCGCCCTATACTGTTTGTCGAAAACAGCTGTCAAAATTCTCAACGAAATTTTAATTCAAATGCCAAAGTTTCTCATAGATGTCAAATGTGTCATTTCGTCAATTTTGTTTCTCGTAGTTCATGATGGTAATGTCAAATCTTAGAGAATACTACCATTTAAATTATCCCCACTCCTCGGCTACGCCGTGGCTACCAATGCATGCTACCAATGCATGCTGAGTGCCAACCGTGCGGGTAGAAAGGAAGAAGAGGGAACTCGAGCAGATAGAATTGCTGGAAAAGACCAATCTTCCACAACGATCTACACTTTGTTTCCTGGGAGAGCATACTTTTCCACCAGGCGCGATGGTGGTAGTTAACACAGGAATGCATGGCCAGAGAGCCTACTTTGTAGGTGTAACGCTGCATGTTCTCTGACAGTATAGAGTCTAGGTAGATCTGTAACATTACTGGCGATGCTAATTACGTTTTCAAACGCAATTTCTCTTCTTTTTGTGCTAAATATTCAAAAACTTGTACATAACACGTATTTTTGAGCGAGGAAATAAAAAAAACTACACAGACTTGGAACCGAATATGTTAAGCAAGTTTCCAGCAGCACACTTTTGCCTTAGCAAACATGAAAAATGGCCATTTAGGCTTTGTAAACCTTATGGTATTAAGACTGTAATATGTTAGGATTTGCCAGTATGGTAGTATTCGTCCTTTAAAGCTTAGCAAGAAATATTACACTCATCCACAAACCCCGCACATTCATAGTTTTATGACGCAGTCCTCAACAGCCCTGCAGGGAAGTTGTTGGAATTTCAGTGACCCGCGCGCTAAGTTCTCCTTTGGACCTCGAAGGCTCGTGAGGCCGACGAGAGCGTATGCTTAAAGCTTGGTGAAACAGGAGAGGTGCGGGCAGCTTTCTCTTGTTGCCGTCGCCAACCAACGCCCTGCAGGTGTCGCCCTTCCTTCTCACGTCTGTCGGCGTCACGCTGTCCACGACGGGAACGAAAGCCACGTTTGCCCCAACACCTCCCACTGGCCCCCAAACGCCTCCCCTTGCCATCGCCGAACAGACGACCGCTGGCGTCGACGCCTCGAGAATCTGCCTTGCCGGGAAAATGTCGGCAAGCGCTGGGAATCCCGGCACCTCCACCGAGAGACGGGAGAGAATACCGTCTCGCCTGCACTGCGTTCTGCTACAAAATTCAGGCCGTTGAGCAATGTCTTGGTTATCTCTTCGTGCATTGAATGTGTCTGGTGAGATGGAAATGTTCCAGATATTTGTTCGTTCCTCTATCCAGCAAGTGACTCGGTCACTCGTACGTATGTTAGCATAACATTGCCGGCCTGGAGCGGCGAACGCAACGCACTTTCGTCTGGCACTCGGCTTCAAATCGGTCAATAAATGCAGACATGGAAGGGCCTAAAGATCACCAACCGAGCGCGCTAAAAGCAGTGTAATTGAGCACTAGTGTCCACTCGTCCGAATAGATTGCGTGGGGTTCAGTGCATCTCATCAATAAAGTCCAGTTCATTCTGGTCCCGCTTGGACTCAGACTTGACCGGCCGCTTCGGTGTGCATGGTGAAGATCGGCTGTCGGACTCAGAGTCCTGTTTTCAATGCCCAACGCCTTGGCGTCGAAGGCTATAAGCTACCGCCCAGACGCTCAAGATGCGGGAGGCTGGAATCTGAGAGGGTGATCTGAGCTGTATGGACAAAACATGGTGGATACGCTAGCAGTCTACAGGCATCAGTCGCTGTCAAGTTACTGTTTATCCGCCATGTTTTGTCCACGCGAAGAATCAGTGATCACAAACCGACCTAATATCCCTCTGGCACGAGTTGAACGCGTTGCGCGCGCAATCACCGAGACAGCAAGACGTCTTGAAGGGAAGATTGTTAGTACACAGTCCGCCATAGCTCGGAACCAATTCCAGCCTTCCGCATCTTGAGCGTCTGGCCAGTAGCTTATAGCCTTCGACGCCAAGGCGTTGGGCATTGAAAACTAGACTCTCGAGTTCGACAGCCGACCTTCACCATGCACACCGAAGCGGCAGGTCAAGTCTGAGTCCAAGCGGGATCAGAATGAACTGGACTTTATTGATGGGATGCACGCAACCCCACGCAATCCATTCGTACGAGTAGAAACTAGTGCTTAATTACCCTGCTTTTGGTGCGCTAAGTTGGTGGTCTTCAGCAACCACGGCCCTTCCATATCTGCATTTATCGACCGATTTGAAGCCGAGTTCCAGACGAAAGCGCGTTGCTTTCGCCGCTCGAGGCTGACAATGTTATGCTAACACACCTACGACTAACCCGAGTCACTTGCTAGATAGAGGAACGAACGAACATCTGGAACATTTCCACCCCACCAGACACATTCAATGCACGAAGAGATAACCAAGACATTTCTCAACGGCCTGCATTTTGCAGCAGAACGCAGTGCAGGCCAGACGGAATTTTCTCGCGTCTCGCGGTGGAGGTGCCGTGATTCCGAGCGCTTGCCGTCATTTTTCCCGGCAAGCCAGATTTTCGAGGCTTCGCACTGGTTGGGAAACATCGCTTGTTGAAAGTCAGCGTGCTTGGGGCCACTGCCTTGCTTCGGAAATCGCTTCACCATGACAACGAGGGAGTAAGAATAGGAAGACTACCTTGGAGCAAGACCTACTCTACCTGTCCTGAATGTGATATTGGCGATATATGAGACAAGTGAAACGCACTTAGCCTTGATAGATTTACTCTGTAAAGCATATTTCGCGTCAATGAAAATTATAGATCCATAGAATACATCAGAGCTATCAGAAATACATTGCCAGAGCCCGTTAATAAGCATTGCTTCCCTCAATATTAATCGCCCCTGGATTGCTCGAGGTTCGTTCTCATTGCGCATGCTCACAGTACTTCCCATTTAGAAAAATTCTGTTTCCCAAAGATATCGCCTCGGCCGGGGAAAATCACGTGATATCTTAACGTATGCGTTCGACAATCGCTGAAATCACTTTTATGATATCGCATGCGTTAACAAAACGGGGCGATTTCAATATCACTACTTTTCGAGGCTTTTTTAGACAATCGCCCTCCAGTGTAGCCGATCATCTGAATAGAGCTCGGAACTTCCCGATTTCAAGGCAGACGCGCTTACTAGGCGGCTGCCGTGCTCGGTACCATTGGTTTTTATGGGATGGTGTATGTATTATAAAAAAAAAGCTTTTGCTTATGCCGTGTAGAATATTTTCTTTTATACTTTAAATTTTCGCACAGGTCTTCCTGCGCTTCATCAACGGTGAGCTAAAAATAAACATAAATCAACTACTGAAATTCCACTATTTGAACTCGAAATGCACAAAATGCAACAAAATAACATTCAGAATGATCTTTTATTATTTTCGGTTTGTGCTCTGTGTACATTTATAAAACTTATCTGTTGACGACGTTTCGCCGACGTTTCGCCTGTGGTGGCATCTTCAAGAAGATGTCTGTGCCATCACATGTGAAACGTACAAGTTTTATAAATGTACTTAGAGCACAAACCGAAAATAATAAAAGATCAGTAAACAACGGCTCTGAAAGTCTTCACAATTCCAACATTCAGAATGTTTTCTGAATTTTGCTTTTTTTTAATTCCCCCCTGATGAAGCGCACGAATACCTGTAAAACGTTTGGGAAATAAAGATAATATTCTACACGGCTCAACCAAAAGTTTTGAATTTAACAAATGTACAGCCGTTGAAATTTCAATTCTATTATAAACATATACGAGTGCATACATAATATTTGTTTTCCTACCATGAACAGTAAGTTTGATGACTTTACTAAGTCCAGGTCCGATGCCATTTCCTGCCTGACATAGGTAGTAGCCAGAATGGTCCATTGAGACAACAGGGATAGTCAGCGAGCCGTTCACAAGATGCTGGATATGTTGGCTGTGGGCTCCCAATTCCCTGTATTCGCCTGGCTCTGATCCTAAAAGCACAACACCGATTGTTTATTGCTTGTTTTGTGTGGTTTCCAATATTTATTTTAATCATCAAACGGAGACCAAGAGCTCACATGGCTCGCAAATATGCCGCTAAGGGTCATGCGTCACGCAAACACCAATCAGAACCCTGAAAATGTGGCGCGTTTCAAACGACGCCGAGTCCTTGGCGGCTATTCCGTCAGCAAACCACCCCCAAATTAATTATCATTTAAACTTAATACAAAAATAGGTATCTTTTTAAAATCCTTTCGACTCAGTTCTCTTTATTTATAATTGGCTCGACCCGTATCCAATCGAGCAAGATAAAAAAGCAGAAACCCTGCTTGTTTGATCCAGCTTGTTATATATATAACGAGAACAGGTGATTAAAGGATTACAGAGATCTGTTTGGAGCTGCTTTATTTTATAGATTTTCTTTCATGCGAGCTGAGATGGTACAACTCGATTCAGCGGGATTCCTCCACTAATCCGTGCTGTCGAGAGGTTGCTATCAAGACAAGTGAAGCTGCTGTACTAGCCCTACCAACCCTCCAACCTCTCTCCCTAACAGAACTAGGCCTCGAGTTGAATGGTCACCCATCCAATCTCTGACCCAGCGCAATGTTGCGTAACTTTGGTGATATCACGAAAACTGGTGTATCCAACATGCCAACCCAAGTCGAAGGATCAGTAGCATTTCTACTGATGTCATTAGAAATCCTACCGATATCAGTAGACGGTATAATGTTACCATTAGGCTTCTACTAATGTCAGTAAGGTCTGGACTGATAACAGTACAAATAAAATAACTTGAAAAAACCTACAAAATGACCTACTTGATATCAGTAGGATTTCTACAGATATCCCCAACATTTTCTACTGATATCAATGGTTCTACTGTTTCTACTGGGTCCAAAATATCATGACAGTAGGATTCCTGCTGTTTTTTCTACTGTTTTTCGCTACTGATTCTTCGACCAGGGAACTGATAGGGGGACTGATTCTTCCCTAGTCGACGGATCAGTAGAGAAAACAGTAGAAAAAAACAGTAGGAATCCTACTGTCATGATATTTCGGACACAGTAGAAACAGTAGAATCTGGTGATATCAGTAGGAAATCTGGGGATATCTGTAAGAATCCTACTGATATCAGTAGGTTATTTTAGTACGCTTTTTCAGGTTATTTCATTTCTACTGTTATCAGTACAGACCGTACTGACATTATTAGAAGCCTAATGGTAACATTAGACTGTCTACTGATATCGGTAGGATTTCTAACGACATCAGTAGAAATTCTACTGATCCTTCTACTTGGGATCCGGTGCATGTTTTGTAACGAGAGGAGGACAAGATATTGAAGGATTCTGACGAAGTGGCAGAACCTATGCTTGAAGCAAGTTATTTAAGGATGAATCCTCCATAAGCACGCTGGACTCGGGCTGATCTGTAATACACGATAGCTGAGTGGTGAAAAAATGTTGAGAACGAGAATCTTACCGACACCTTGCTTCCAATTTGTGACTGGTTTGGGGAAACCGTCCGCTTGACAGTCCAATAAAAGTGAGTGACCCAAAACTGCACTGTGGTCATGCGGCTCCACCGTCCAGCGAGGAGGAACTGAAATACATCCAATAATTCACTCAAGATTTCAACTTAAAGCCCGAAAGCTTGTTTCATTAGAATGTAATAATCAGAAAACTGTCTAGTTCATAATACACATGTACAGATTAATATTTCCACAATGCTTCATGCATATTTTGCTCGTCTTACCATAAACAAAAAGTTGGGCGGTAAACTCAGCTTTACCAACATTATTAGCAGCGATGCAAGTGTAGTTACCACTGTGACTGGTGGTAACACTATTTATTGTAAGAATGCTAGAGAAGGGTGCGAAGTCGCTTATGTTAATCCAGGCATCGTTTGCTTGACCCAATGGTGTGCTGTCTTTTTGCCACGATATATTAAATGGCCGGTCTCCTTGACTTGCCGCGCACATAACCTGCGTCCGCATTCCTTCCATAACACCTTCTTCGAAATAAAAGGGAGAAAGCCGAGGAGGGACTGAAAGATTCCAAATAAAAAGAAATCGAAATAAATAAAAAAACGTATAAGCATCGTGTGAGATTACGAAAAACATTGACAAGGATATTTGGGACTGGATTTTAACATGGTTAGTTTCGGATTGTGCGTGTTCCAATACTTTTCCGATATCTCCGATCAATTCGGCTTATAGGAAAAGTGACGGGAACAACAAGGTTCGGGCAAGAGAGTGAGTGTGAATGTTATGGTAAAATGAAAGTGGTGTGTTTCTTCTCATTTCCTTTCCTTTCGCCTCGCTCGCTCGCTCCCTCCCCCCCCCCCCATCCTCCTCACCCTATATATTTTTTTTGAGTGGGATACCGACCGTTGACTCGAAGAAGAGCCGTGTGAGCGACCGTCGCTGCACCGTTGGTCACTTGACAGGTGTAGTTGCCTGCGTGTGCCTGGTCTATGCTTACAATGCTAAGAGCACTTGTGAAGTCGTCATATTGGCGGATCGTTATGTTGTTGTTGATGTAGTTGTTGTTGTTGTTATTGTTGATATTGAGGTAGTTATTGTTGTTATTGTTGTTATGGTTAATTTGGAGTGCATTCATGTTATCTTTTAGCCATGAAAAGGTCAGTGGAATGTCGCCTGTCACCACAACACACTGTATACTAGTGCGGTCACCTACATTTAAATCTTGCGCAAATCTGAAAGGCGTCACCTTAGGTGGCACTGAAAGATAGAATTCAAAGTGTTGAAAGCGATTCGTTGGACTTTGTGCCAAAGAAAAGAATAAACTATTAAATTCTTAATATTCATGTATTTTGCCTAATTTCAGCACTAGTTTTCAAAAAAAACTGTTAGTAAATGGGTTGAGCTGCTGAGAACTTCTAACAAACAAACTGCCAACGTTTCGCTAACAATATTGAAAGCTTCTTCGGGGCGATTGTCCGGCAGAATATACATGAACAAGAACTTATAGAGCAAAAAGCAAAACACAAAAAAACAAAATTCCTAGCAAAGTCTACTTAATTTTGATTTTTTAAATTTTTTTTATAAAGAATAATCGACTCTGTCTTCTAAAATTCACCTAGGTTAATAAATTAAAAAATGTATT
>QKMV01002146.1:0-13950 GCA_003287335.1 Lednia tumana
AAAATTTATATGAAATAGAATTTTAAAAAAGGGCTCAGGGCATTGGATTTTTTTTTGCGGTCCACAGGCCAGACAAAATGCCTGATATAGCTGAAATTTTTGCGAGTGTTGGTTCTATACACACTTAGATCTGCATACTTTCTGAGCCCCAATCGGTTACGTTTTTCGTAAAAAATGTTTAACAATCGCACAATACCAGTACGATTAACAACATCAGGAAGTTTACATGATAGAAGCTGTTTACAATACAACAGAACAATTTGCTAACTAAAGAACAACAAACTACTACAGAACAAAGCCTCTTCTAGTATTTTTAGTGGATGGTGAATTTGAGGAAATCAAGATACTGTGGTCTCAGGGATGGCATCACACATTCAAAACCGATCTGTCAAATGATTTACCTTGCCGAAGTGTGTAGCACTTTCCAGTCTACTCACATTTTTGTGCAAGTCAATGGTACAAAAAATACCATAGGACTGGAGGTGCTAACCCTATGACTTACATTATAACTGTTTAATGATAAAAATGTAATTATTAAAAAAGCTGAAGCCTACTGTTTTGTTGTTTTAAATCTCATGAGGAAAAAGACTAATGGAAGTTAAAAAATACATTTATATCCAGCTGTAACATTGGTCTGTCATACATAATGTTACAATGATGTATAATGATTCACTTGCAGTTTGTCAGCATAACTTTTCATAAAATTTGAAGTCCATTTTTCTATCAGTAAAATAAATCAAGTCTGATCAGTCTGTTCCAGTACAATAAATTGGTCATTATTGCACTGATCGAGGCAGCGGGCAGCTCGAGATAACAGACTAGTTTCAAAACATATGCCTGTTCATTTTATTGGCTCTCGATTTCGATTTCTCTCACTATTCTTCCAGCGTGCTATCATAGCAGATGGCAACATCGTTGTTTTAAATATAGCACTCTAATTCGAAGCACTGTTCTAATTTGACAGTGAATATGACCAAAGACAGAACATTTCCAAGTCACATGAAAGTTCTGAAACCAAGTCCTTTTGAGCTTAAATGCCACTCCTCTGATCGTTAAAAACTCAAAGAGGAGAACAGGTAGAGCTCACTTTCCAGCTTAACTATGTTGTTGTCGGCAGTTACCAGCTTATTGTTCAGATTGTCAGTCCTTTTTAATTTACTTTTCCTAAATATTATAAATTCATTTGACTTAGCAGGCCTTGGGGTTGAAAGTGACCCTTTCTCAACGATTGCACAATGTTCTGTTAACGGACTTATGCCCGCAGGCTGTGACTAGTGAAGTAAAATACCGAGTAAATGCATTTATCTGCATAGTGTGAAATATTGTGAATACTGAATGACCAATGATACCTTGTAGCAACTAGTTATGTAGGCACTTACATAAAGCCCAGTAGCGGCACGTATCAATTTGTGTGCATCTGAGGCACTTTGCACCAGAACACCTGCTGTGCTTATTAATTGGTCCCCGATATGGAGCGCATTGTAAAGCATTGGATGTTCTCGCTGTTTCCATCCAGAGATCCTAATTCAAGATACAAAAATTGAAATTAGATGTGGATTCACTCATTACTCAAATTGAAGTGTCAGATGACAACTACTACTTAAACTTGTCTCACCAAACTCCTCCGAAAGCATCCACCAGGGCAATAGAACCCGTACAGTCTTTCCGTCTAAGCTGCAGCCGAACACCACCGGGATGCAGCTTTTCTCTACGCAGCTGCAGTACTTGTTGTTCACGCAGGGTGAGTCGTCCGATGTCCAGCACCTCTGGGCTGGCACCTTGCGAAGCGTGCTGCCGGTAAGGATTGGGCGCGGGCTGCAATCTTGCCTCTGCTTCTGCGTTTCCCTGACCTCTCGTTCTGGCGAGAGCACTCCTGCCTCTAGGCTGCGGTGCCCGCTCAGGTACCTCGCTTCTTGATGTACTGCCATTCCTAGTCACCTGAGCAGAGTTGCTGGGTGCCGAATTACGAGGTCGGCTGCTTGGTGAAGGGGTCAAGACGCCGCCATCGGAGGCAGGTAGAAACACACACTCGTAATGACTATTATTGCTCGGTCCTGCAGCCTCCACCACAAAGTTTACGTTGCCATTTTGACTTAGGTTGTTGTGTTCACGCACAGGTAAGGTGGGAAATGATAATGGAGCTTGTGGTTGTCTTTCCGCCAGGGCTGGAGTCAACGGGGGTGTAAAGAATGCTTCGTTCAATTCTCCGTCATCTTCTGCTTCTGTTGTATCCGTTTGGGTGGCGTTGAAGTTGAAGTTGAACACGGCTGGACTGGGAAGTGGAGAGGGAAAGTCATTGCTGACTTCGATGACAGTGACATTTTCGCCATGACTCTGCCGCGATCCACCTGTGGATGGGGTCGGGGTCGATGAGGAACTATAAACCAGTGGGGAGTCGTGAACAGAAGAGGCACGGTTGAGTACACGATTGGGTCTCGCATACAGCTGCGGCTCGGATTGAGTGATGTACAGTGAAGTCGTTGAAGACCCAACCTCGAGGCCGACATCGTCATATTCTACTCGTTCAGGAGGTTGAATGTTATTGTCTTCGGAAGAGTCCGAGCTGCTGGATACTTCTGTGGAACTACCAGAGCCCGAAACAGAGTTGCCGTCAGAGTTGTCTGATGTTAGTTGAAGAGGTTCAATGCCTGGAAGAAGGGTAGATGGTCCTGCGGGAGGAAGTGGCAAAGGTGAGTTGGGATCTCGGGTTGGGAATAAAGGTAAACGTGCTTCAGGCATCTTGCTGTAAATGTTTTCTCGAGGTGAGAAGATTTTCATCTCCTGGAGTTTGGAACGTATGGTGTCTACCCATTCCATCATTGCGTCCCTGAAATGACCGTAATTAGGTTTTTCCCATAAATGATCTACTCTAAATGCCTTTAACAGACCCTCAAGTAAAAGCCAAGTTATAGATAACATACCATGATGGGGCTGTAAGTCTGACCAAGTCCGATGGCAAAGTGATAACAAACTCGTACTCTTCGTCTTGGGGGCAAATGGTAGGAGAAATGTGAATGCAATTGTTTAAAGATTCAAACCAGTCTGGTTTATGAGTAACAGCAAGCTTTTGGTCATTGTAAGATTCTAAAAATGCTTCTACGTCATCGTGTACACAGAACACTACCCACACGCGATCGCCTTTCTGAAAAAAAATGGAAAAATCAACGTGGGTTATCAAAGCTTTCAATAGTACTACTTGCATTGACATTTATTCAACTGATTGATGTAACCCACTTTGGGATAAGCACCAGTTCTTTTCTCTGTAGAGGGCAACTTCTTGAGCCATGCATTTTTGTGAATCTCGCGGAACAGCACAGTTCCTTGCTGAACGGGCGGTGGCATTGCACTAGTCCCATCGTTTCTCGGTGTATTGGGCAATGGTTCCATTTACGCTAGGCCGATGGTAAAGACGGCATCATGGAATTTTCTGTAATTACAGACAATGTTTAGAAAGTAGCCATTATCTCGTGAAGTTGGCCTTTGATTCATCAAAAATAACATTATGTCAAAAACAGATTAGCCTATCTACAAACTATCACAGCCTGCAGTCACTATCAACATCTACAGTAGAATTGTTACTAAATTATACTGTAAGCGAAGAACGTACACGAATTAAGGTGACTGATTACTAGTAGGAAGTTACATTTGCAACAGATTTCCAGAGAATATTGCGCTACTACTGCGATGAAAGTGAAAATTACAAACTTTTACCTCCCCCACTCAGTTTCTTGCATAATAACATATATGCTCATTCCGGGCCCTTCTTTTGCCTGACACCTAGTAGCCAGAAATGAAATGAAATCTACACAGCCCACCAGATCCTGCTCGGCGCAAGGTCCCCTCGATCTCCGCCAGGTGACAAACAGAATATGGGACATCTGTCTGCCACCTGGCGGAGATCGAGGGGACCTTGGCTCGGCGGTGTCGCGCTGAATGAAGCGGGCTATGAAAACTTATTTAAATTCACGCGGTCTCTACCAAGCAAATGGCAGGGTTCCGTTAATGTCCGTCAATGGTCCCTACGGACGGTAGAGTAGAACTACGTATTAGCTATAGCCAACTGATATTTAAAATTAGTCCTAATCTCTAAAAACCACAAAAGACCATAATCATTCTTGCTTTTCCAGAATCAATAAAGACGCTAAAAATGTGTGTCCCACGGCATTTCTTAAGGGGATTGGGGATACGTTTTTATTTAGTAGTGATTGACTCTGGAATGGTCTATTGAAATTGAAAAAATATCTTGCTTGTACAAGAACCCTGTGCTTGCTAAATTGTATAATGTCTAACCCATCCCCTGTAGGATACTCTTATTCGAATACATGTCGTCTGCTCCCAGGTTCCTAACCGTCCACATCGCCCTTGGACCTAATAATAACTTACTATCTAAATCTTGATAACAGCTTATATAAATAAGCAGAGCAGTATACATTTTAAGAAGTCTGGTTTTGTAAAGGTATCGTACAGAGAGTAGAGTCATAGAATAGTACCTTCTTCTTACGTTTATCAATTTTATTAATAATCATTATTGAAAGCGTCCTCACAGACATACGTCCGCGTTTTTTGCCAGATAAAATGCAAACCATTGTCACTAAAAATAGATATGTCATGTAGGTACAATAACAGCCTGAACTGTTCAACAGAGCAGTAAAACTCATGTCATAAAAGCATCTCTGCTGAAGCCGCTCGTTTCTTCCTAAGTAGAACTAGCCTCTAGGTTTCTCATTTCGGAGATAGGTAGGTACTAATTTATTACATTTTGATTCATACAAAACAGGTGCATCAACACTAGCCTATACGCAATGCACGCGTTGAATGCAAGTATTAAATTCATCTTGCCACCACAATTCAATGCATTTCTATCAGTTTGGTCTTGTACCCAACTGAATCTAAAGCGCCGACAGATTTCTCCTCCATGCACTGATTGAAAAAAAAACTCGCAAAGATGCTAAACTGTGAGATAGCAAACTTCTAAGTTCCAACAATAAAAACACTGCGAAATTTAAGCATGGGGAGAACTGTACAGTGCGATATAAAAATATTGGAAGCGCCAATTACCGAGAATCTGCACGTTTTCCAAAATAAGCCGATTGTCGCAGCAGCATAAAAATTCTAAGTAATTGGAATAAATATTATATTGATCATTGTTCCACATACAGTTTTCCTTCGCGTATCTTCCTGTAACCAATCACTGGTTTTAGTTTATCATTTGAATGATTGGTCTCACCAATCTATCGTATCCTTAACAAAACTAAACTTTGGACTATTTTCTGAGTAAAATTGGTTGAACCATCTTCTATGTTTTGTTATGTTCTTGTCTTCCTTCACTAGCATCGGCTTGTCTTCGTATCGCTTGTGGTTCCACACCATTACGTCTCGCTCGAACTAAAAAAACAAACAAACAACAATCAATGTTTGAAACATAATGCAGGTACAACCAGAAGCACACGGAACGCGATACTGACAAATAGTTTATAATAAGGATTATCAACTTCAGCCTGGAGGTCCTGGGTTCAATTCCTCGAGCAGGCAGACATTTTCGAAGTGATATTAATATTATACACGAACAATAGTTGCTTTGCTCAATAATGCCTGGTATAGACGATTTACAAAACGGTTTTACCTGAGTCAAAAATGACTCAACGAATATGTAGGTCATAGTAAAAGCATTACACACCCCAATTTTTTTCTTCTCTGAAGATGGCAACAAGTGGCCATTTTGCAAATCGTCTATTGACATTATATTACCGGACTGTTCCCACCTCCAGGAACCTCCAGGAACCTGTGTAGAAGGGGTGGGGGGAGGGGAGCGAAAGTATAAAGGGGAATCTCAAACAGTGTCATCCCCTAGATTCGTCGCTGGCACATTTCTCTCCCGTACCGTAGGTAATTATTCTGTCCTGAACATAACTGAGTTGATTAAAAAAAAAAAATCGGGCGCCCAGCCGTCCATTCCAAAAGCAGTTCCAGAAACTCAATATACGCTGATGGTTTTGGCTTGGCAGTTTTTCTATCCCTTAAAATACTTTTTGGCCCTAACGAGGGTCTTGAAAAGTATGAGCCCCGACGTTTCGGCAGCGTTGGCGTTGCCAACTTTGGGAGAATGGTGTCTACTCATGGGACTCTTGCGTTTTCGAATGCGCATTCTGCATTTTTGCCGGTTACATCTTCAATTAACACCGCCACTTTTTTTAAAACGCAATTACATTGAATTATGCATCTCTTTGCTTTTTTTTGCATCGCGTAGAGAATTCACAAAAAAATTCATTGTATAAAATGGATAGCCCAAGATTCACGCAAAGCATCTGCGGGGGCGAAATCCCCTATCTGCCACCGCGACTGGCCATGACCGAAAGGTTTGGCATGCTGGGGACCGGTTCTCGTGATATAACCGAAATCAAGCAAAACCACTTGGGTCATGTGTTGGATGGGTGACCATATATGCCAAGAAGTAGTCTGTTCGGGAGAGAGGCTGGAGGGTTGAAGCTAGAACAAAATTGTCATTCGCTTCGCCATCAATCTCTCAACGGAACGGATGGGTGGAGGAATCCTGCTGTTCAAGTTGTTCCCGCCTTCGGAAGGTAAATTACGCAATGGTCTCCTTGGTATTTTCGACATACGTAGACTACGTTCCGGTACCGGGTTCTTTCCTTCCATGTTACGTTCATCATCAGCCTTATTATGACCCATAAATTCTTTGACGCCAATAGACCTACCACGGGGTCAGTTGTCAAGGGATTTGTTAAATCTCACTAAATAAATTCAATTCCAACTTTCCGCGCCAAGGGTCTCTACCACTCCCTAAGAAATTGCGGCCATGTGTCAGCCTGTTGCAAAATAGAACGATGCAATTTTTATAGATAATCACGGCGGGGCAACAGTTTTAAAACTCAGTGTTAAAAAAGGCCCAAATCGTAGATTGAATGAGCTGCTATTTTGGTTATATGCATAGGCGGTAAATTGAAACCTCTCTGTCACCACCACTGACAACATGGGAGTTGCCACCATATTGGCGGCGTTCAATTTGCAATAGGAACACTAGCAACAATGTACCGTCTAGGCCAACCAGCAGTGCATTCCTTGACTTTCGTTCGCGCCACTGAATGCCTGGGCGTTATTACGTACCATGATGCACTCGCCGATGACCAGGAAGTTGCTAATGATGGACACCAGTGGTGGACAGAAGAACCGATGGACGACCCTCTGCAGCATGGGCTCGATGGGGGTGACGCATTGGACGATGCAAGCGGGGCCCAGCGACGTCTCCAAGCTCAGGACCACATACCCGGGCCCGATCTAGGAACAAAAAGAATGTTAGGCTGGACACTGTGAGTCTCCAGGCTCAGATAGCCGGGCCCGATCTAAGGACGAAAAGAATATTTCCGTCTCTACGGGGATGACCGTCTCGCCAGGCAAGGTGGAGTTCATTAAAAATTAGATGTGCCATGTACTACAGGAAAATTTAGGATAATTTGCAAGAAAATGATGTCGGATTCAGACGGACATGTTCACAACGGGTTGATGAATGCGAGGCACAGTATTTATTCAGGCAAATGTGATTCTACATAGCACCCAATCTCTACCAGTGGACTCACACCGTCCTCAAACTGCACAGCAAGTCCCATGATACCGTGTCCAGGCCCCCTTCTCTAACGTTTCATACAGTAAAGTCAGATGAAATGAAATAAAAAGGGATGAAATTCCGTTTTGGTTTTCCACGACACATATTCCGGTATTTCCTATTTTGTTCCGCGAAGGTCTGCTGAGAGTTTGGATGCGGCGTTAGAACTCAGTTTCGTTTGGTGTGTACTATAGACATTGGACTTACGGATGTGCTCTGTGGTAAATATTTTTATATAAATCTTTGCAATTAGTTTTTCTGAAACTATGAAGCACAACTTTAAAATACTCTGAACACGGATCCTGACCACAATTGGTGTGCAAAGTGGTAATTGTTTGGCGTTTGTTTTGCGCATGGATGTTTTTAAAAAGTATAAACTCCACAGGCGTCTACACTCTATACCATGTCAGTGGTTTGTCTCTGACGTTTTGTGAAAAAGCAGCGAACAGTGCCCATAATACCAATAACATGAAATTACCATCATAAAGCATACAACAACTGCAATCTGCTTGTCGGTGACAGATTTGTATTTATCAGTTGTATCTAAAAAGTTCAACTCCGAAAGGAATTATCCTATTCCTCCGCATTGCAGCCACCAATTACGCAAAATCACAATTAACGAAGCCAATTAACTTGGACTCTAAGTGACTACGATTTTGACGTGCCAACGTTGATAATAAAAACGAAACGTGCCTTGCAACTTCGCTGGAAGTCTCAAATAATGTGTGTCGCTGTGCGACGAATGAAACACTCAAGATAATGCTATAAGTTTCTTCGATATTTAACGCTTAGGTTCGGAAACATCAGTAAAACCCGTGAATACCGCCGGCGACACCTGCCGCTTTTCTTCAAACTGGGACGAATATTTCTTTTTGCCACCATGCCCACTGTCATGACTATTGACTACAATCTCAAGCTCGCAGCGTTTTTAATTAATCTGTTTTTCCCAACCAATCAGAGATGCCAAATGACAACAATGATAACTAAATACTCGTGGCTGATCGGCTCAATGGCAAAGATAAAGGAAAAATGGAAAATATCATTTTCACCCCAAATATGTCTGGCTGGCCGGGGACTAGAACTCCGGTCCTCCATAGATTTATGTCAAGTGAACTCAGTTGGTAGAGAATAGGACGCGAAATCCGAAGGGCTGTGGTTCCTTGACCAGCCGGACATTTTTGAAGTGAAATAAGTATTTATCAATGTTACGCTAGCATGGTTTTATGCGTTAGTACCCTTTCTCATGGTGGAAAAATCTTTGCGAATTTCGCAGTGTTTTCCCCATGGAAATGACCGCATCGTTTCGTACCTGTTCAGCCACAACGTTCATGCTGACCAGAGACAGCTTGTTGAAGAGCCGGATCTCGTGGTGGAGGTTCATGGTGGCGGTATGTTTGAGGCTGGGTTCGGGGTTCGGTGCCCACGTGGCAGACCATACGTGTCGCGCGAAGCTCCACATCACCTTCTCGACGAACCGGAGGTCGCTTCCGGCAAACATAGACGCTCCGTGGATGGCGTTCAGGTGGGACACGTCGCCGCCGTTCTCCGGGATTTCCTAGACAAGGGGGAACGCAAAAATTGGTTTTAGTCTGGATTCGGTACCGGCCTGCGGTATTAAGCGGGAGAGTTAGAGAAAATACCAGGCTAGAGATACTATGAAGCCCTTCGTTAATATTTTACCCCAAATTTCCGAAAAGCGCCCTCCTACATTATCAATCTGAGAATATTAATCTAAGGCCTCACTCAAACTGAAATTTGAGTATTGGGGAATTTTCGTCGAAGGGCCAGTTTTATAATTTCCGGAGAAGTTAAAATATTCCGTTGCTCAATTCATCAACGTTGCGATAGCCAATCAGATTCCATTTTTTTCTGGTTAACGTCTTCATTACACCTAAACCGGGCATTGTACATCCGGCGATAAGGTGCGGTTATATGAATAACAGATGAAAAAATTTTCAAACGGATTGGCTAAAATAATTGCAAAACTCTTTATGAAGAGAGAGTTTTCCAGCTACCATGCGTCTTAACAATCTGAACGGCCAACTGCCATGTATGACGGCTTCGTGCGAACTTAATCAACATGCAAACATTCGATCCTCTGACGCACAATAGTGAACTGCAGAAAACTAGATGCGAAAATAAAAGATAGTTTGGTGGCAAGGAAAATGAAACTCGCATCGTGAATGATGATGTGATTTCATTCCCCCTCTGCGAGTCCCGACTGGCAACTCTAACACGTGTCCGACATCTCAACACCGTCTGAAACGAAAAATGACTAAACGTCCTACATTTCATTTTAATAATTAATCGAAACGATGCGCGTTCCAACTTTTAAGGTGGAGGGAGCGACAAGCAATAAATAATCGCAAGTCTTGAGATTCAGTGAATCTTCACGGCTAGCCCACACGCAAAGTTTTAACATAAAATTTTCACATGGATTTTTCCGCAAGTCGACCACAAGTTTGGTGTTTCTACCTTTTACATTTTGCCCGTGAAAATACACTAAATAATACGAGCTGTTGAGTCTTGCTGCCACTCTCACCTACTTTAAGTGTAGGGGGATCCGCCGGTAGTAAAACCCACCCGGTTTGAAGATTCTACAGCTAAACCGTAAGTGGCAGCCACCAAGTTACAAGCTTTCATACAAAAGTTGTACGAATTTTGTATCTTGACCACTTTTTGTTACAATGGGATTAAAACGAAAAAAAAAGTTCCTATCACAATTTGAAATCCCATTTTAGCAAAAAGTTAAAAAGTAAAAAAATTCGTAAGATTTTTGTCTGAAAGTCTGTTACATTCTCTCGTACAAAACCAAGTTTGGTGAATCCATCCATCTATGGTTAAGCTCAAGTACCTAAAATAAATTTCAAATCGGGAGGGTTTTTCCACCAAAGTATTTACGAGGTATTACCTCCCAGGTAAAAACCGACTGTGATTAAAATTAGTTTTCTTTGAATTTCTACAGTCGTAGTTACATGGAATTGATGTTAACTCCCATAGAATGTAACTGGCTTTCAGGTTCAATTTTTGCCAGATCGTTAAATTAATTATTTCGCGTTGCTTACTCAAGAACCTGCATTTTAATGATTTCTGGGTCAATAATTCGAAATAACGAAATAAAAAATTGACGCAAACTTCATCTGATAGCCAGTTACAATCGATGGAAGTGTACACAAATTTCATGTAGCTGCCACTTAGCTTACACTTAGTAGGTAATTAAAATACATTTCTTTTTAATTGGACTTTTACCCGAGGGGGTCAGACCACCTTAACGCTCAACATTGCCCGTGGCGTGTGATGTATAAAATAGCCATCAGGTCCACGGCGCCTAGTGACAGTTTCGAATCCATGCATTTTTGAATACGAACACAGATTGTGTCTGCCCTTGTCAGCCGACGCCTGCCTCAACAAATCGCGATGCACCAGTCTATCATTGCATTGTACAGTGTACACGTGCAATGCACTGCAGCAGCGATGCAGTCTAGATTGCATTCGCTGTGTCAGTGGTTTGTATTGCAACGTGCATCCGGCGTCCGCGTTTTTAACACTGATTTGCATGGCATACACGCTATAGCTGTAGAGCTGTATGCGTACAGGGACAAGATGAATAGATTTCCGATTGAAATCGGCAGACGTTTGGTGTATTTAAGTAGCACAGGTGTACGGAAAATGGCTGTGTCTACGACAGATATACGTTGAGAAGATCGGATTTTTGCATGGAACCAAGCACCAAGGATTGAGTGGTTATACGGACTATGGGAGTCATGACACGGCTGTCTTTCTTCAATCTATATAAATTTGTGTATGTTCCTCATCAAAAAGTCGAATGTGAGTTATTTGAAAGTGTGTGTTATTTTCTTTTTTTAGGCAACGCAAACGAATGCCATTTTAGATGTCTCGCATTTCAACTAAACCTGAATCGCTACCATGCTTCACACTAATGGGCTTTGCCTCGTGAATCATGTTGTTCGTCACGGCTAAACAAACGTTATGTTTGTGCATATACATCGTTTTCCAATATGCTATTTGATTGTCAACACTTCACACTTCACTTCACAACTCGTGCCTCCACAAAACAATCACTCGCGTGAAACCCACACTTTGTACAATAGACTGAACTATAGCGGAAAGCATTATAGTTGGATTTCAAGCAAACTAAAGAGTTCATCTCAATCGGAACTTGAAATCAGCAACTATATTCCTTCCAACTCGAAATAATAATGATTGTTGTGGGTACACCAGCAGATGAGGTAGGACGTTTTTCTTTCTGTTCGCCAGGAAGCTGCCGCACAAGCTCCAACGCTGAGGAATGGGAATGGAGTAAGTAAGGAGACGGCCGTGTTCTTTTGGTCAAAGAACTATCCCAACATTTCCCTGACATGGTTGGGGGAAAATATGGGAAACCAAAACCAGGATAGCAGATCACTATGATCGAACGTAGTACTTTCCGAATGCAATGCAGCTACGCGAGCTATGGCTATCGTACTCGGTCGGTACTTGGTACACTCAGACGGAGGCGGACACGTTATTAAGATAGGGTTGATCGATATCGCCCCACACTCGCGTGGTTCAAGCTATGCTACTTACTTGAATGTGTGAGTTAATGATGTATTCGTTGCGGCCGCGGTACCACCACTTGTTTTCCATAATGGGCGCGATCGGTTCGGGCTGCCAATTCGGTTCTTCTGCCTCGGCGTGGTACCACACAAAGATCACGGTGTTCGTCTCGCAGGAATTCCATTTCTTCACCTTGGCGAAGTCAGGAACTGAAAGAAGAGTCGGATATGTTCAATGGATAGTCTGACAGAGTTATAACTTCGCAGGTGGTTTAATGGCAGTTGCATCATCAATCTACAATAAACGGCCCATAACCAAGATCCAAATATGTTTAGCTTACGAGTTTATCGCAAGTGCATCGAGTAACTTGTTATTACCTTTCTCCGCGTAAGGTACTGTCGTGCATTTTCCGTCTTCTCCTCTGAACTGCCATGCGTGGAAAGGACATTCGAGACAGTCACCTTTCACGACTCCGCCAATAGCCATGTTGGCGCCGAGATGCGGGCAGTATGCGTCCAAAATGTGGACTACCCCCTCGAGGGTACGGAAAACAGCAAAATTCTCCCCTGCGAAGAAAGAAAGTGTTTTACATTCTCAGCCTTTGGTGTCTAATTACCGATTAGGTTTTAAACAATGCCACACATGACAGGTGATCAAGTTACCAGATTCGTGGGAATTTTGAGAAGACGGGTCGATTTGAACGATTTGTGGCTTAAGGAGTCTTTTCATCCCTTACCCAGAGCTGCGACGTGCTTCACCTGTCCCGGTTTCAGCTCACTCGATTCGAGTAGCATGAACCAACCATTCGGGAACACAGGGGGAAGATTGCCAACTTTTCTGAGCCGTCGCATTTTTTCCGCCAATTCTCTCCTGCTTCGTCCTCGACGTCTCAACGCTTCCAGTCCTGGCTCCATGACAATGTCGTATCCTACTTCTGTTAGATCCTGGAGCGACAAAACGGTTTATGAAATATAATAAAATATAAAAATCAAATTAAGTGTGTTTACATACATCTCCAATCGTTCAATTTCATTGCTATATTGTTAGTGTATAATATAATTTTTGAATCTAGACTGTGTCAGAAAAATCGAACTGTCACCGTAAACAGACAACGATGCGCTTTAAATGAACTTTGCAAAGATAACAAGGGAAAAATAATGTACTTACCCGTATATAATTCATCGGTATAATAAGGTAGTAGTAAAACAGGCTCAAGGTGATTGCGGTTACGCTGATATAAATCCACGTTGAATAAGTGCACTCTGACAGGATTTCGATGGGCTTGACGTCTTCGACAGCCGCTTGGAGCGTGGCGACGAGGGAGTACCAGGAGCACGACGACTTAAGGCGATGCCAGGCGTCCAAATCCATGACCAGCGAGTCTTGGGCGCTGGCGTTCATTTCTACGTGCCCTTCTAGAAAGGAAGAGGAGCGAACATTCTTAACCTCAAGGATCAAAGTTTACTAACGAGTAACGTCTAGTGGTACGATTTTGCAATTAGCCAGTGTTCAGCCTTTCAGACAGCAAAGAGGGAGGTGCCGTAAGAGACCCAAAAGGGTGTTGAGAGCACAGCCCCCGTCTTTTTTTTTTAACTCAATATCATTTTTGGAGAAAATGTACGCGTTTGAGATAAAACATCATGGGGAGGGTGGTAGCGACGACCCTCCCCCCCATCTCATAGTCCATTAAAAGTTTTAAAAGCACTTCTCATGGTCAGTTGCAGAGATCGAGTTACTTCATACCGCTTCTCAGGGTCAATTTTTTTGTTCGG
>QKMV01002147.1:2117-13946 GCA_003287335.1 Lednia tumana
ACAACGACAACAACAACACCGACAACAACGACAACAACAACACCGACAACAACGACAACAACAACACCGACAACAACGACAACAACAACACCGACAACAACAACACTGACAACAACGACAACAACAACACCGACAACACCGACAACAACACCACCACCAACAACAACAACAGTACCAACAACAACAACAACAACACCAACAACACCGACAACAGTAACAACAACAACACCGAAAACAGTACCAACAACAACAACACCGAAAACAACAACAACACCACCAACAACAACAACACCGATAACAACAACAACACCACCAACAACAACAACAACACCAACACCGACAACAACAACAACAACAACACCGACAACAACACCACCACCACCACCAACAACAACAACACCAACACCGACAACAACAACAACAACAACACCGACAACAACAACACCGACAACACCGACAACACCGACATCGACAACAACAACACCGACAACAACAACAGCAACAACAACAACAACAACGACAACAACAACAATAACAAAAACAACAGCAACGACCAGAACCAGACCTCAAGACGGCAACGCTGTCGTTGCCGAAACGTCGTAAAACGACACGGCCCTATTTGCGGGCACAATCTTTTCAAAACAGAGCATTTTCCGTTGAAGCGCCAAAGATAGATAGCCACGGCTCTGGAAGCGTAAGAGATGCCGACAAAATGTCTGCCACGCCTGCAAAAGTGTGTGAAAACGCGGGGCGAAGTGAAAAATCTCATTTCTGGCGTGGCAGAAAAAGAAACAAAGGCCATGGATTTGTAACTCCGGCTCCAACAACAAACGTAAAGCAAGGAAATCAAAAAGCGTGCTTCAAAGTCAATTTTTCTGGAAAATTCCCAAAATTCCCAAAATTCCCGGGAATATTACCCAAAAAATTAATTCCCGAAATGTTCCCATTACTAGTAGTGATCCTGTTATACACGGTCGAGCTGGCCGTCTAGTTTCTTTGAAATAATTTGGGCTGCTTTAGGTGGCATTGTTGTGATTTGGTTACAATAGACCACTTGCAAAATGCTATTCCAGAGACGATAAAAATTTGTTTGACAATGCATTTCTTAAGGAAATACATTTTGATTTAGCCTTATTGACTCTGGATTAAGCCTTTTGGAAGTCGTCTATTTGTAGAAGGAAATGGACCTATAGACCACTTGCAAAATGCCATTCCAGAGACGATCAAAATTTGTTTGGCAATGCATTTATTATGAGAATACGTTTTTATTTAGCCTTATTGACTCTGGATTAAGCCTTTTTGCAAGTCATCAATTCCAGCCAAGAAAATAGTACTAGATCTACCTACTAGGAAAAGCCACTTGGGTTGTGATTGCCCTATCCTGTCTGGGTTAAATGCCAAAGCCAATTTGATACAAACTTGGGTATTTGATACAAGTTGGCTTTGGCATTTAACCTAGGCAGGATAGGGCAACAACAATCCATGTGGCTTTACTCAGTAGGTGTATCTAGTATTCTTTTCTTGGCTGGAATAGGTCTATTGTGTCTAATAAGTTTTTCATCCAATATCTTTCGATCGTCAATTTCTATGAAATTACCGTTATTGTAATTTGGCTACAATTATTGGAAGACAATAGGCAACATTCCAAAAGGCTTAATCCAGAGTCAATAAGGACTTTTCCAAATGTAACCCCATAAGAAAAGCATTACGCACACGATTTTAACCGTCTCTGGAATGACTTTTTGAATGTGGTGCAAAAATTTCCACTGCATACAGGAAACATAAAAGACTTGATGCACAATTTTTTTTATCTATAACATTGTAAGTGGTCCATAAACCTTTCTTTTAAATCTAAATACAGTTTTTTTGTGTGCAATTTCTTCAGCTGCAGGTACAGAAATGCATAAAAGCAACACAAAAAGTTTTGACAGAAGTGGGAAGCCGAAAAGTTGAAGGTTTGTTTAAGTCCACTGCAAAGGTACTTGATAACTTTGTTAATTCAGATAATGTCTGGAAGCCATATTTTACGGCAGAGATTCGCAAGAAGTTTCGTGTACTGAGATCTGCATTCCAGTGACATTGCTTCATCGTATGTGTTCGGCACAAGCAGCAATTGTTTTTTTTCAAACTGTACACATTCACTATTAAATTCACTGAACTACTATGCTGATCTCGACCCATGTAACGTACACATGCCTAAATAATGTCTACTGCTCCACATAAATCCCAAGTCAAAAGGGACCAAAAAAGAATTCAAAATAAGCGCGCATGCTTTTATTTTGAGTACGCTGTTAACAATTCTCCCTTGGGCTTGATGCACCTTTACACTAGAAATATCTGAGTAGCTGCCTTCAGTTAAAAGTGTCGAGGTCTGAATGCCTAGTCGTCAAATTAGTGAGAGCACTCCAGCTTTGCTCAGTAACTCCCAATTATTGAGTGTCACCAAGCAACCTAGGAAGTTCTCCCGCTAAGACTGGAAGGAGAGCGGTGCGGGAAAATGTTGAACTGAACCGCCATAGGAAGCCGAGACCTCTCCGTTGCCAATCGTCCCGGTAGGGTAAGAGTTCTCCGAGGAGTAAAGTATAAAGACGATACATTAGGTTGTAAAACAGCTGGTAGGGTTGACTGAGAGTAAAAATGAACTCAATCCAAGTGTGAAGGCCTAGTGGAAGGACCTGCTTGGCATAAAAAGAGATTTGGTAAGGAATCTAAATAGTATCCTCACTTCTAGAACTTGAAGTAACTCTGATGGTTGGACTCAGCTGTGCAGTGAGATCGTTGCCGACGTACGATCCTTGCGAATGGGCAAAATTGCAGCCGTTTCGCATCGACAGCGAGTACTGGTTGGTGTGGTTGTAAGACTTCTTCCTCCTTTCGCAACTGAAACATTGAATTAAACGAATGCAAACACTGGAGCCACACATTCCACAAAGTACCTGTCTGTAGTGTCCACCTACTTTACTTTCAAATTGAATTACAATCATACTATTATGCCGCATGCACAAGTTTTAACCAAAACCAAAGGCAAGACACAAATTTCAAGAAGTCAAATTACCACTTGCAAAGCCACAGACTTGCAGAAGCTAGTATTGTAGCAATAAGCATGGCAATAAGTATGCCACATGCCACGAAGATCAGAGTGTCTTCATCGCTGTTCATCATGTGCATTGACATGTTTAGGTGGTATGCAACAATATCTTAAAGCCGTAACAAACAACTTCAGTTGTAAAACTATTCCTCGAGTCCCTGTCCAGTAGAAAGATCATCCAAGTATAATATACGACGGATAGACGATGTACGAGGTGTCCGGCTATAGGTTAGCGGTGGTACACGCGAAAGACGTAACAGAGAGTAGGATTTGCCAAAGAGCTTAGTTCAAAGCAGTAGATATTCAGATTGAATGATACTAGAGGTACCTACTAGTCTAGCTAGTTGGTATAGTACACTATTTGTGACAGCATTGAATAGAATGCAAAAAGTTATGGGAATAGCGGTAATGACTTACATGGATTCTTTCTGCCGCTAAAATTGAACATGAAGTCGAAAATAAATACGTTAACATGAATGAACGGCCGTCATGTTTTGCCCTTTTCAAATTTAGATCCTATTTTTCGTTCGCACATGCGCCGTGGCATGTTAAAGAGCAAGCAGTTGATACGTCACGCGCCACACTGACAATTCAATGCTGACAGCTGACTGCTGCTGGACCATCGGATGCAATTAAGTTGCTACGAATTACATTTGTGATCCAAATGTATCAGAAATTTATCAGTGAAATTAGCTTGTGACAAAGACGATCTCTGATTTAATGTTTAGGGCTTCGGCGATGTGCAATCCGAGACTAAGATGTACAGCCTTAACCTCGACTATTTTTCTGTCGAGCAGGGAAATCACGAAGGTCTAGGATTCACACACGACGCATGGGACAGTAACAGCAAGAAAGCCTTAAACGACGTAGTTGATCCCAACACCGAGTTTCAGGTAAGCTGGTCCAAGGAAATTATCCTTAAGCCATCTCGTCTTCCAGTTAGCAATCTGGCTTGGGGGAACGGGGCCTATCCGGGTTGTAGCGTATGTGTTTTCTTTTAGGCTCTAACCATTCCAGACAAATGCTGGGATAGTTTCTCAACCGAAAGGACATTTTCCTGTGGCCGTTGCTGACCCCTGCGGTCAAGCTGCATGGAGCTTTCGCAATGGCTTTTTCATGAGATTGATAACCCGATCCCAAGTCTCACCTTCATCTTGTCTCCTTCCAGATCACGGCTAGCAACGTAGCTCCAGTGTCGACTTTGGAAAGCTATGGCTTTCCGAAATCTATCCGGACTCCGTTGTATGCAGAGTCTACTACCGGCTCACTTCAGATTGTTGATACAAAACGCACGACAGGAGTTCCAACAGTAGAGGGTAAGCCATCGTAGTCGGTTGACCCAATTTACCTGCATGTAGTAACGTCGCCTTATTCAGACATGCAGAGGCGTAACTTAGCTCGTAACCATCATCTATTCCATGGATGGTTTTTTTTACTTGTTTATCTTTTAGCCTTTTGGACTGAATGTACTTTGATCATATTTTCTTATTAAGTCTTTTATATTAATTGACAACAAATATGCGACTATCTATTCACCTCAAAGTTTTCAACTGTGGCTTTTTGGCTGTAAATAAATTCATAAATAAACTAGTGCTCAGGGTCGAAGAATACGCCGTACATTTCTTACGAGAGATTTTTACTCGATTACTTCTCCGGCTTGTTATGGGAGCAAGCAATTTTCTCTGTCTCTAAACTCTTTATCAACAAAGTTAATTAAAAGTGATAAATTTATAAGATTAGCATATTACATACTCAATTTTTAAGACTCATGTCTTCTGTCTAAATCTAATTAGGTAAAATCTGCCAGGCTTGCCCAGAAGAAGCCTTCAGTAAAGTTAGCGAAACGTTGGCAATTTGTTTGTTAGAAGTTTTCAGCAGTTAATTAACATTTTTTTTGAATATTACATAATGTTTCTTTGGTGCGCCTTCTTGAGAATAAGCTTGACATGTAAAAAGTGATAGTTTTCTTCTCCTAGCTAGTTCTACGTATCTACGAGCAAGTTTTCAAACTGTTCACAAAATTCACCGACCCTGTTCCGTTTCAGGGCGAGCTTCCGGCGTTGGACGAAAAGAAACGAACTCTCTCCGCATGTCTCAAGAAATCCCGCAAGTGCACGGCCCCCGGAAGTTTGGCGCGTCGCAAAACGGCGCCCTCGCCGTCGCCAAGCGAAGCAAGCGTCCGAGCAACACCAACTCTATCCGCGCCCAGCGAAACCCGTCGATCGACGACCAAGCCTGGTCGTTTGGAAACGCCCGCGATGGCGTGGAAACAGAGTCCAACACGTCCAAGTGCTCGTCTCGCTTCGACCTCGAGTCGAACTTCTCCGACCGGGCAGATACCGTGTCGACGCTCTCCAACGTCAGCGGCTACGAAGAGGAACTGTTTCGAATTCGACGGCTGCTGCTGGACCCGGCCAGCTCGTATCGCGAAAAGCGTCCGGAGACCCTCGGAAGGGAGAACGGCTTCCCGAACGACGCACTCTTTCGAATCCCGGCCCGCGATGTTCGAGCAAGAGGCGCGGTCGATTTGAAAGAAGCAGCGCTGGGAGCGTCGCTAGATCAGCATCGAGAGAACGCAAATGCCAGACTGCAGAAGGTGAACGCAGAAGTGGAGGCTCTGAAGCAAGCGGTCGGCAAGAAGTCGTCCGAGGCCAACGACGCTCCGAGCTCCGAGACTGTGCGGCTTTCCGCAGCGAAAAGCAAACTCTCGAGTCAAAGCTTCGAGTCGACAGACTTCCGATGGACCGGGACGTCCCCTGACGCCGTCAACGAGCGTCTAAGGAAGCGACTGCAAGCGCTGGTGCTCGACATCGACTCGAAAGACGGCGCCATCCGCGGCCTGAAGCAGAAGATCGCCGAGCAGCACGTCGAACTGCAGACGCTGCGCCAGACGAAGCTGGGCGCGGAGAACGGGCGTGCCAGCGCGAACAACGACTTGGAGACAGCCCGGAAGTCTGCGTCGTGGTACCGAGACCAGCTGCACGCGTGCCAGGCCGCCAAGGCCGAGCTGGAACGGCGGCTGATGGCGTCGCAGGCCGCAGCTGTCTCCAGCGTGCACGCGGCGGACAGGCTCGGAGCCGAGGTCGAGCGTTTGCGGAGCCTGGCGGCCGACACGCAGGAACGAGCCGTCAGGGAGAAAGACGAGCTGATGAAGAAGCTGGAAGCGATCCACCACGGAATGCTGCAGCGCGAAGCGGCCATCTTGGAACAGCTGAGACGGGAGAAGTTGCTGGAACCGGCGCCGGTGCACGTGCAGAACGCCAAGAAGAGCCGGTGCGGCCCGTCGACGAGTGAGTCGGACGAGTCGGAGTCGAGACGCAAGCTGGACGAGGCGGAAGGCGAGCTGCGATCGGCAAGAGCGGAAAATGCGGAGCTGGCGAGGAAGGCAAGCGTGGCGGAGAAAGACAAGGAGGCCGTCTTGCGAGAGCTGCACGGACGGTTCGGGAAGCTGCAGCGCTCCTACGAGGGGGCGGTGGAGGAGCTTCGGGGGGCAGAAAAGTCGGCGCTGCGGGTGAAGAAGGAGATGGTCGTGCTGGAGGGGGCATTGACGACGGCGGGGAGGGAGAAGACGGAGGTGGACGAGGCCATCGAGGACCTCCGCGGGGACTTCGCGCGGATCCAGCGGCAGTACGAGGCGATGCGAGGCGAACTTCTCGCCAAGGAAGGCAAGACGCGGTGCAGGGAGCGGTGGGATCTCGAGGAACTAGCGGCGCAGCGCGAAGAAATTGTTGCAGGTATTTGATTGAGAAGGTGGAGGGAGGGGCAGGTTGAAAAACACATCAGATTTGCAGTTGATTTCAATCACTGTAGCTAAACTATAAGTGGCAGAGTCACCAAACTTGGTTACCTCTACGAGAATTCAACTGGCTTTCTGAAAAGATGTATTTGACATATTACATTTTTGAGACTCATATTTTCTAACTAATTTCAGCACTATAGGTTTTAAAAAAACTGTTAATAACTGAAACTAAACTGGCAGTTTAGTTTCAGTTAAGTTTTCAGCAGTTTAATTCAGTTATTAACAGTTTTTTTAAAAATGTATTGGACATTTTTTTTTTTTTTTTTTTTCAAAATACCTGTTTTTAAGTGTGATTTTATCATTTTTTTCATCTTAAATAAGTGTTGTGCATGTTGGCGGTTTCGCTCTCTTGTAAAACAGTCGTTGGCCCTAAAAAGGGCCTAAAAACTGGAGGCCATCGCCGTTGAAACGTCGGCCTCAACATCAACATCGCCTCTCAAAGCCTCCGAACATCCAACTTAAATAAGGTTTTGTAAAAACCAATGAGTATAAAAATTTGAACACATTTTTTTGAGAAAGCCAGCAAAATTTTCTTGGAGTTCACCAAGTTTGGTGTCTCTGCTACTTATAGTTTAGCTGCAGTGATTGAAATAAAATTGAAACCGGGTGGGTTTTCCCAGTTGCCCTCACCCAGCCTTAACTGATATAACGTATAAGTTGACTTATTAGCTAAATTACGTGAAAAACCATCCGTATTAGGATGTAGACTCAAGTTTAACCCAGGTCAATTTTAGAAGGCAGAGTCGATTATTCTTTAAATTTTTTAAGTAGGCTTTGCTAGAGATTTTGTTTTTTTGATTCTTTGTTTATAAGTTCTTTTTCGCATAAAATCTGCCGGACTTGCCCTGAAGAAGCTTTCAATATAGTCAGCGAAACGTTGATAGTTTTTTTGTTAGAAGTTTTCAGCAGTCAAACCCATTTACTAACAGTTTGTGTTGAAAACTAGTGTTGAAATTCGGCAGAAGACAGGAATCTTAAGAATTTAATAACCGAAAGTCATTGGATACTGTTATGTACGTCTTTGCATTTTGTGCTTTTCAATTTATCGAATGCCTACAGGATATAATTAGTGAAACGTTGGCAGTTTGTTTGTTAGAAGTTCTCAGCAGTTAAACCCATTTACCAACAGTTTCCTTTTGTGAATCGTTTCAGGCTTTGCGAGCGTTGTTGGCGAACTGAGAAACGTGCAGTCCAAGTTGGCAGAAGCCAACGTGCTGGAGAAACTGTTGCACGCCCTGAACGACAAGCACGGCGAATTGAGTCGGCAGGTTCGCGAAAACAACCGAGTTAACGGGCCGGCCGGCCAGCTCGAAGAAACGCTGGCGTTCCAAGAAGAGCAGACGGCCATCCGGGCACGAAGCTTCGCGGCGCACGGGGAAGACATCAAGTCTCGGTACCGGCTGGTCACCGGTCTTTGGGAGGACAAAGAAGCGCTGCGAGCGTCCATCGAGAGCCTGCTCGAAAAGGTGACCGCACGCTCGGAGCAAGAAGCGGCTGTGAGGAAGGAAGCGGGGCTCGCCGAATCCGAGAAGCGAATCGCAAACGAGCCGCGAACAACCAAAATCGGCATCTTGGCTCCGGATTTCAAGCATTCCTCCACGCAAACTGACGACGGGTCGTCCGAGTCCGGGTCAGTTCCGTCGGTATCGACGTCGGAAGAAAAGCAACGTGACCTGCGGGAAGAAGTCGACCGACTCGCGGACTGTCTTCGACGGCAAGAAGTTGCCGCCGGCGAAGATCAACGGCGGTACGAAAGCAACGTGCGGACGCTGATGAAGAAGGTGACGGAACACATCAGGGGCAGGAAAGCGGCCGAGAGATCGTTGGCGGAGTTTCGCGGCGGCGCGGGCGTTTTGCCGGCGCGTGAGGACGGCGGGGATGAGGAGGCGCTGGCGGAGATCGGAGCCGACGATGAACGAGGAGAGGGGGAAGGCGATCGGAGGCAGCCAGGTACGTTAAGTCTGCGAGGAGCTTGCGAAGAAACACATGTATTTCTTCACACTCATGTCGTCTTCTTAATCTTAGCACTAGTTTTCAACACAAATTGTTGATTAAATGGGTTTAACTGCTGAGAACTTCTAACAAACAAACTCCCAACGTTTCGCGAACTGTAAGTTGTAGGCTTCCAACGTTTGTCCTGAGGAAGCCTACAGTATAGTTTGCGAAACGTTGGCAGTTTGTTTGTTAGAAGTTCTTGGCAGTGATACCCAGTCAAACAAACGACCTTGGGATGGAAAAAAGTCCACCATAAGGTTGTCGTTTAATTAATTTTACTGTTCCGGCATCGATTGAAAAGATATTAATTAGAGACGTAATGAGAAAGTTAGATTTATCAAAATATAGAGGCAAAGTTAATTCTTATTTTCTGTAGACTCGTGTCTTCTTCTTAATCTTAGCACTAGTTTTCAACACAAACTGTTAATTGAAAGGTCCGAAGTTTGAGTCCTTGAGTAGGCAGGAATTTTTGAAGTGATTTTAATATTCTCCAAATTAATACTAGCTGAGTATTTGGCTTAAGGTTAATCAGTTGAATCAGTATCCATGCTAATAAATTTGTTTAAAAGTATCACCGAAGTTCATCGTGTAACGCGTCTTCATATAGCCGTAGGCCAAAGACCAGAAGTATCAATCAATATTGAAGACCATTCAAAAACTGTTAGTAAGTGGATTTAACTGCTGAGAACTTTTAACAAACAAACTGCCAACGTTTTGCTAACTATAGTGAAAGCTTCTTCAGAGGGAGTCCTTTAATTTTATTTTAGAGTTAATTTAACAGGTTGTGTTGAAAACAAGTGCTGAGATGAGGCAGAAGACATGAGTCTTTAGGCTGGGTGAGGGGCAACTGGGAAAACCCACCCGATTTTATGTTTGTTTTAATTACTGCAGCTGAACCACAAGAAGCAGGGACACCAAACTTGGTGAACTCCAAGAGAATTTAACTGGCTTTGCGACAAATTTTCTTTCAAATTTTTATAATAATCAATTTTTGAAATAACCTCCTTCAAATTGAGAAAAATGATAATATCCCACCTAAAAGAAGGTAATTTCAAAAAGTTGACAAAACTTTTGCCAGTTGAATTCTCTTGGAGTTAACCAAGTTTGGTGTCTGCCACTTATGGTTTAGCAGCAATGATTGAAAGAAACTGGAAATCTGTTGTTTTTTAACCTGCCCCTCATTCCACCTTTAGGATTTAATTCAAGACCATATCGGAATTGCCTGTTGCAGAAGTGTCGACGCCAGTCGCAGCTTCGCCAACGTGGCAGAAACCACCGATGGACGAGACCAAAACGCTGAAACACGTTGGAGACCTGGAGGAAGAGATCCGCCGACACCAAGCGACGGTCCGCGAGCTGGGCACTGAAATCTCGTCGGAGAAAAGAGCCAACTGTGCGCTGCGCGGGACGGTGGCCAACCTGACGGCCAGCCTGGCCACAGCCAACGACGTCTTGGACTCCACCAAGGTGGCCCTCGGCCGCTCGGAGGCGATGAGCGAAATCCTTCACGGCTCCGTCTTCCGCCTGCAGCGCGATCTGGACGCCGAGCAGGTCGGCCACGAGAACTGCAAGCAGCTTTGCGAGCGAGTCAAGAAGGACTTGGAGGAGATGGAAGGCAGCGAGGCAGAGTTCTCGCACGAAACAGAGGTAACGTATTGTCACGTCTGCAATTAGGACGGTCCGTACCCTACAGATCTAGCAGGAATACGGGACTCGCCCTGACTCGCTTGGCTTGTGAGAAGTACGACGTGACGTAGGGATCGTTGTCTGGAGCCTTACCGAAGTAATGCGTTTGACACAATGACTATCACTCGAACAGCACTTTTATTAGAAGTCAGTATCTGACAATTGAAACCGATGTAATTACAACTGGTATGCGGCTCCCAAGCGAAGACCGAACAAAAATACGCACTCCCTCACTCAGCCCTCACTCGGCTCGACTCTGGCAAAAAAAGGGGGCGACTAAAGGCAAGACCTCACCTATATACACTTGTACACGTGATCACGATTGATGCCACACCCTGGGTCACCCCTGGTCATACCTGTCTCGATCACCAGTCGATGAGTAACTCTTGCTCAATGTCCGATTTGGAATGTGCTGGTTAGACATTCCACATCGAGCATTGGCAGAGGCCGGAAATGCTAACTTGCTGAACCAACACCCGTGACATACGAATCCTATGTGTTCCCAGCTCTGTGATCAGGCGATCCACGCAAACCTAAGGGATGCGTGACAGTATCAAGTTTCGCTTACAAGTCGCTCCGTCTGATTGGATTTTGCATGGTTTTCTACGGGTTTGCTCCGATTTAAGTGGATTTCTTATCGGCGTTTCGATGGAGTTTGCTTCATCTTCTGGATTGAAGTTAAAGAAAAAACTTAACTTAACTTCACTTCACTTTAATGATGGAGCAAACCGTCTGATTAACTATTTCTTTCGTAGACCCGAACAGGGAAGAGGTTTGCTTTCAGAAAAAAATAACCTAAGCGACTTCTTCAATTCTTAAGACTTACGTCACAGATATTGAAATATCACAAAAATCGATCCTAACTATCTGCAAGTGTGGCGGCGAGAGTTATAATTTCGGTGTATTTCTTAACGGCCCATTAGCATCAAACAGTTAAAATGTGTCAGGTTCCGAGTAACCACGTGTCTGACTTGGGCCGCTACGCCGCCGGGGACGAAGATGAGTTGGCAGGCCTGCAGGCCGAGCTGCAAGCGCTGCAAGCGGACAAGATGGCGCTGCAAGCGCAAGTCTGCGAGCTGCGCACGGCAACGCAATCAACGCTGCAGCAGAACAGGGTGAGCTGAAGGGTGGAAATCTTGTAAGAAATAGCCTGTAGTCTTCAAGGTGTGTGCAAGAAAGCCTCTAGGGACCCTAGGCTAGGGTGGAAAGCTTGTAAGAAATAGCCTGTAGTCTTCAAGGTGTGTGCAAGAAAGCCAGGGAC
>QKMV01002150.1:0-13944 GCA_003287335.1 Lednia tumana
TATATAATACCTGCTTACGCATCCTCGAGTAAGTAGGTATTTTTGAAGTGATTTTAATATTCTTAAAACTATTGCAATCTTTAAATTAAAATTAACGGATTCGCGGTAACGGGCAGGATTTTATCGACACAACGCTCCAGGCAGTCGCAAGCTGAGGTTGTGTCAATAAAAATCCAGAGCAAACCCGCAAATCTTTCAATTGAATTTATTCCGTAACGGGACGGCTCCAAAAGTTTCCATCAATGAACCCAATACATATATTTATTTTTCTTGCCTACTTATTTAAGAAGACTGAGGGTGGTCTAGGTAATTTCATGGTTTTATGCATCAGCTTGCTTGTTCAACCAAGCCCACATTAGTCAGAATTAAGAATGACACATTTTAGAGAGCCAGAAGTTATCCTTTCGCCATGTCACATATCTGAGTGACGCAGACGTTACCTCCCCCCTCCACACCCTGCCGTCCACCCACCCACCAGAGAGCTGATTTAGGGTGAGTCTTCGATACAATTTCTAGCGATTAAGAGGGGGGAATCGCAAAACGGCAGGATTCACGGAAACGAGATGAAATTACTTCCCCCAGATAATCGGAGACTAGCATGAATCAGCGTTATTTCCGAAGAGACTCGATTGTTCCTGTTTTAAGATTGCGACCGTGACATCATTTCAGCGTTGTCAGGACTTTTCCCGACACGTCGGAAATTGAAGACTAGGAGACGGAAATGGTGCAGCGAAGATTGAACGCACAATCTCGCGGAATCCGCGGGGTAATTGCGGTCAACCACAGACATGTGGATCGGGGTATGCCGCCGGGTAGGGATTGAACCAAAGCCTTCCGAGAAGCAGGCGCCCATTGCAGCAAAATGCGCTCATCAGCTCATTGAAAGACGTGAATAATCGACCGACATTCCCGAAACTAAAAAGCGGGCACATGCGTTCTAAATCTACAAGATATGAAACCTATATGGTACCATTATTTCCGTCGCATCTCGACTCACATATGGCGAGACAATCTAAATGCACATATTTTCGTTTTTATTATCAATTGGATCTCAAAATGGTTGTCATAGATCGTTGTCCAGATCGTTGTTATTTGACAGCCGAAATTTCGACCATATAAATGTTTTTTCTTTATATCTCCGGACCCTGACGTTAGATTTACGATCATGCTTACAAGTAACCGATACTTGTACGACACGATACAAGTATACGATACAAGCGATACTTGTATCGCATCATGACACACATTCTGTTAAAGTTTCGTCGGAATCTAACGCTTAGTTACTGAGATTTCACCAATAAAGCGGTAAAACTACGCGGGGACCCCTATCCATCAGCTTGTCGGGCGGGATCGAACCTTAGCCTTCCGAGAAGCCATACGGCTGCAGCTAAACGCGCCTATCAGCCGATCAAAAGACAAGAATATCAATGGCTGAGCCAAGAAACGATTTCGAATCATATGTCGGCGAAATGACGCCAGACAAACATAGTACAAAAATAGCAACTTGTACGAACGCGACAAATTGTGTTTGTTATCGCAATCGTTTCCGCTGGCTTGAATATTGTTCGCTTTGATCTCAGGCAATTATAAAATACTCTTCGTTCATAAAGTGGGGCCCTTTCAAGATCCTAAGCGAAACGGAAAATGTGTGAGAAAGAAAACGCCGACGTCTTTCGATGCGACTTGCGCGCGGATATATCATGGACGGGCGCAACGTTACGCGAACGATACGCGCCCCGCGTCGGAAAATTGAGCTTTTCGCTTCCGTGACCCATCCAGCTACGGTCTGATTTGTAGCGGCAACATAAGGACTGTAGACGACGCGTTCGAAGGCGCCAGTATTCAAATCGACACGTTCGGGAGATGACATCACACGTGAAAATGTTCGGAGCTATATACCGACTTTGATGTAAGATCAAACGTCCGTCAAACAAGGTCCTGTCCGAAGGTTGTCAAAGGTTGTCGGAAAACAGATGCGTGAGCATGATGTTATGGTTGCACCGAATAGAAGGAATTTTAACTGCACGTGTTAATTATAAAAAGGTATGAGATGTGGGAAGATCGTACACGGTATCTGTAAATTGCACGACAGCCTACAGTCTCATCTGATCGAGTCTGGGAGAGTGGAGACCACTTGAAATGCTCGTACTTTGAGAACTCGGATCTTAGATTTATTGGGTCCACATATAATCACATAAAGTCTATCTCCAGCTAAGCTCACCAAAAAAATACCTTTTTCCTCTCGTCCTAGTTTCATATACTTTAGAGTTTTGATGTTCTACAGGAAAAAGAGCGGCAATGCGATTCGGCCGATTTCAAGAAGCTGCAGTACAAAATATAAAATATCTCCAAAAAAAAAGCATAGAATCGATACATGTTATTGAACATCGTGGAGCTTAAGAAATACCAAAGTCAAAGGGACGTCAAGCGCGGTATGTTTACGATGCATTGGCGCACTGTCCAAAAGGTTCCGGGTTCGTATCCCTGTTCGCGATGTTTTTTTTGGTAAAGTTCTGCTCTCTACTCTTATCTCGTCACGTTCAGCAGTTTCCTGTTACAGCCTGCGACTGTGTGGGGCAACCTCCGCGAATTATGATCTCATGTAGGGTGTGGTCGATCGACTGCCAGGTTGACCTTCGATTAGGACAACGCCGTCCGATCCGATTGTTACATTAGCTCACACACGCCTTTCTCTCTCGGCAATCGCTGCTGAGGAGCTCGGGGGTTCATCTGTGCAATAGTAAAGTTCACGCAAAGGTTAAGCTGTGGTCGGATTCTGTGATATTATCGTACCCGCAAATTCTAGTTTCCCTTCATCACGGTTTATCCGCATAATCCTTGTGTCTGCAACGAGCGTGTTTGAACCATATTGGTATCGACAGCTGTAACGTTAATCATAATGTGATTCAATTCAAATATAATCAACTCACAAGTCACACCTAACATCCCCGGGGGCTCCGGGATTTCAACTCTTTCAAAATCTTTTCGAAAGGATATTGTATCGTTTCAGCTCATCTAGCAGCACGTGTTTTCCCGATTCTTCCGATTCAGCTTAAAAAAACTATGCAGTTCAGCATGTGAGAAATCGCGGCCCCGCTTCTTTCGCTATGCGATTAATTTATCTGTTGAAAACAACAAATCGATGAATACCGTCGGGTTGAATAAAACTAAGTCTGTACGAGTGATAAGCCTTACCTTGATTCATCGTGACTCTACAACTTATAGCACGCGAACTAATCGTAAAAATCCAGAGCCAAATGTATTTCGTGTAGAAACGCGCTCGGGTAATTTATTCATTGCCCATAAGTTTGAATTAAGTCGGAACCGCCCCCGCCAAGCCCAAACACAAGCAGCTATGCCTCTACTAGACTATATATGTCAGCAACAAGATTCAAATTTCAAAGCAAAGAGACTTATCATTCTCTAGCCAAGCGCAAGCTAATCTTCCATGGATATAATGAGCATAGCAACATGCATCCTATCGATCATTTTTATCCCCGCCTTCTTTCCAGCCAGCCGGCAAGCCAGCCAGCCATCTGACCCATATCGCCGCAATGACATCGCCTCATTTAGGCCGCGACTCTCATGATATCTAAGATTTGTCTGGTGTCTAGACGAACGGGTCGTTGCGACGCACGGTGCAGAGAGAGAGACCGTCTTCGTCGTCGTCGTCGACGACGCATCAACCGCCTCGAGCGACAGTGGCGTTACTCAGAATCAGCTTGCCCCTTGGCTGAAGCCAGACCGAATCCAAGACGGAGGGATATTAAGCGACCTTAGCCGTTCATCGCGCTACGTTTCAAGGCAGTGTGGTAGCCGAGATTGGACGCAGGATCGTACGGAAGTCGGTATGTGCGCGGTATGTACGCCCGTACAATGCCAATTGTTTTATTATTTGTAATTTCCGATCTCTGCTATTTCCATAATTTTCGTACAAGGTACCTCATGGTCACACAATTTTGTAAAACGCTTCAAATAACTTGCCATGCAACTAATTTCCCCAACCGCGCTTCCGTGATCTTGAATTCAGTCATGGCTTCAGTCAGTCTTGTCGTAAGCTGGCTGTGCTTTCAGTTCAGTCAGATTATGTCCCAATAAATTAAATTTTGGCAGACCGAGCAATTACAGATTCTCTGTTAGTTTTACTTTATTAGCCCCTGCGTTTCTTGCTTCTGGTGCTCGAATTCCCGAATACCGAATATCGTGAGTTCTGGTGATGCTCATGGGAATTTCCTCAGCTTGGCGTAAATATTGGAAATGTATGAAATGACTACATTATAAATCTGTCAACATGAATCAAACATACGTGATAAGCCAGAATGCACATTGCACACTTTCATTCAACAATAGGTCATTTAATTCACATTCTGGACTGCTCGTGGTCGAAAATCTTTTGTCAAATCAAATCATCCAACACAAAAGTTGCATTTATTGCCTCTTTGTAGTTGTACTGTGAGGGGGTATTTCTTTCGCGTTGTCTCACTCGTCCCGGAAATTGCCAGTGTAAATTTCATTGATTTTAAAATTTCCGGGAATTTTCCATCAGTATGTTATCTTCACATTTTTAGTGCGTACTGTAAGTTTTGTGTGTATTCATTTTCATTTTATCACACGTACATTATGGCTACTAAGTATACGTCACCTTGACGGGTCCCCAAAGCTACCCCACCCCCCTTACCATCGGCCACCCGCGACCGCGGGACAGTTCCCGACGAGACGCCACTGTGGCCGCTTCTATTAATGAGGTGGTGTGGACTCGAGCCAGGGGACGAGAGCCAGGGGACGCGACGTCGACGTCGACGCCGTCGTCACGTGGTCAGCGCGACGCATGGCACGGCGTTGGACGAGATGTCGCTCAAGGTTACGGGAGACGATGGGGTAGAGTGTAGACCGTTCGAATGGTGTCACTGTCATGTTTTGGTTTCAATTTGTTTTGACGGCTCGGTCATTTCATGCTCTGTGGCCATGTAGGAGATAGAATGGGCGGCGGTTAATCAAGGCAGTGATAGAATTCGGTTTTGGTATGTACGGATCTCAGCCAGCGCCTTCCAAAAAGAATGGATAATTACGGTGGAAGGATGACATTAATCTGTCTCTCTCTCTGTCTGTCTTCCCTAATAGCATTTACTACGTACTCAAAAGATATTGTCATTTATTCCGTATTCGTTGCCACCAATCGTTGGGAGCGAGCAAACTGGATTACAACGCACTCAAACGGGTACTTAGGATGAACTCGGCTGGCATGCAGTACTAGTACTACACTTCACTGCATGGTTTCGGAGGTCAAACTCGGCTTAGGATTAGCTGGCAAGTTGCTGGTGAATCGATGCAAGCGACAAGGGTCGCCCGTGACATGACGTTTACTTCTGTTGCCACTGCAGCCAACTGAAACTGCAGTTGGCTACGTACTGCGAAAACGAGGATATTTTAATCCGAATTAATTAAAAGTTAAACAATTTTATAATGAAATTTTTACACAAAATGAAATGAAAAAATTCTTCGCTAATTTTTAATTAGTTTCAATTTAACTATTGCGTACTTTACGTATTTTTTTATACAGAAGAGGTGTTAAATGTAATTATTTTCCCTTTGAAACGGTTATTCGTTTTTTCCCCTATTGTGTGCTCCATATGCAGACATCCCAGTCAGTCAAGGGTGAAAGCGACGATTGAAACGCGAATACGCAGGAGTCCGATGTCACCGCTCCCTGAACCCCAAGCCAGACTCTTCAAACTAGATGTGGAGAGCGATCACGTGACTACCAGGAGCAACAGTGTCTGGCAGGCGTGCGTCGCGCACACGCACACGCACACACACTCGCACACATGTGAGGGGGTGGACCCCTGGGGTACGATATTTAATTATAGCCTTGTCGCGGGGGGAGGGGAGGACGGACAGGAAGCGAGGAGGGGATGGCAGGATGTTTTTGTATGACGAGGTCGCAAGAGAGGAGCATGGCTCCCCGGGGACGCCGTCGGCCGGGACTTCGCGTCGCTTCCCGTAGCCGTTGCAGTGGCGGGCTGGGGGATAATTCCGTTTCGCGGATGGACCGAAGAGCAGATTAGCGTCAAATGGACGTTCACGCCAACCCAATTTGTTGCAGCACTATGCCGATTTCGTGTATAAGGAATCGCTTTTGTTCGGGCTTAGTTTCGCTCTTTTCGAGGTATTTCTGGTTCATATATGTACACGAGTTTCAATGTTAGGTAGGGACGTGACTCATGGGTTAGCTTAGGTCAAGCTAGAGGGCTCAGAATTTCCAGCGATGCTTTACGCGCCATTTTTCCCAGGTCCAGCACTATTTACACTTTAGAACCAACCTCATGATAAATTGCATGAGAATTGCATTTTTTCTACTCCGGAGTCACAAAGTTGGACAGGCGTACAAAGCTAATAAAATAAAATAATGAAAATAAAACGCTACAGGGTGACTTGAAAGGAACAATTTTGTTCTCACAGAGTTTATCTATCACGTAGCCCATCCCGGGGTACTTTGACATGCATGCCACTACCAGCTACTTGTACGCCGTGCCCGTAACTACACCGCACTTGGCCTGGTGTTTGGCCAACATAAACCAAGTTGGCATACATTGAACACATTGTGGAGGTAAGCTCTCGAAACGTACAAAAGGACACAAAAGGCCCCAATCCGATTATGAACATAAATTGCTGAGTTATCACGTTATTTCAATCGTTTGTGTGAGTCGTACGTAAGCTTTGGATGGCCCATTTCAAATTCGAGGGGTCAGCCCATCGGAAAGCACCTGACAGCCCGGTCGGTGGCGCTGTCCACAGCAGCAGAGACCCATCATCACGTTCAGCGGGTGGTTTTGTACCAAGCGGCGTATATACCCACGTCCGGGCAGGAAGTCGACGCGACGCCATGTTTGTCGACCGACACGAGCAGTGCGAGCAGCGCTGCGTGCGGCCGAAAACGGAAGGTGCGAGCGCACGATTTTTTTTTAAAATTGTAAACTTGACACGGAAGTTTTGTACGGTTGACGTGAATAATGCATGGCGTCTTCCGTTAGCATTGAGCATAGAGGAGACGCGTGGGTCGTACTTACAAAATATATACTACCAGCCCCTGCCTCGCCACGCGTTCGGCTTGGGGATTTGAGTGGAGCTGTGAATATTGAATGCATAATTGAGCCCAGAAGCCTACGCGATTGAATTACCCCCTAACTTGCGATGCGAGACTGGAGAGGCAAATGAAGTCATTAATAGCACTTCGTAAAACCGCATTTCAAACCTTCTTCTTTATATGTCGATGGTGTTTCATGGGAAATCTGATCTTGAAACGTAATTATAGCATATAGAGGAATTACATTGCGCGGCGCTGGTTCAACGTTAAACGAACAAGTCTTGTTACTAGAAGGGTTCCAATTTCTAAACGGCTGTTTTTGAAGCTTGCTTTAGCAAAAGTGCAATGTTAGAAACATGCTGACATATTTGGTTCTAAATCTGGACTGGGTACTTCATTTCCTCATCAAAACGTGCCAAATACAAGTGTTTGAATGACCACAACAAATACAAGAGGTGTCGTCGTACAACGCAATTAGTATCGCCAGCTAAGTTTACTTATCTGAACCAATTTAGTAAGTTTTCTGTAAGGCTGGTTCAACTACCCCTAGTGTGGTTAGCTTATAAAAATGTCAGTGTAAAGTTGCAGATTTCAATTAGCTGGTACATTTTTCGGGAAGGTCGAACCATCTCCAAAGCCTCACAACCTGTGTTGAGGTGGTTGGACGGCCATTACTCAAGTACGTTTAACATCGACAAGTTTTTTGAGCTTGTTTACACCTTCACTTGTCTATACCCTTTACTTTTCACCCCTGAAGAAGTAAACAGCATAGTTTATGAAGCTCTTGGAAAGTTTTAGTAGATTTATAAGCGTTCAAACCCAGTTTGTAAATCAGCTTGTTGAACACATGTAACATATTCCGGTTCCGGGATTTTGCAAATGTTAAATGGCTCGTGGTATCGTTGGCCATCACCTGATCTAACTCTTGCTGGCTTTGAATCCCATAGAAAATATCACGACCGTATTCACCTGATCGAAAAAACCTACTAAAATATCGTCTTCTTTGAGCTTTGTATGGCTAACGGATGGCGGTGAACGCCAAACAACTTTGACAAAGATCGCACCGTGGCTCTACGGAAAAAGTTGTGTGGAACATTACGTACCATCGGCAACATGGTCTCCGCATTGATTGGCGGTTGCCCCAGGCGATGAAAGAGGCACAAGACAAGTAACGGACGGCGCGAAGTCCGAGATTGATTCAACGATTTTCCCATTTCCCGATCACAAACACGCTTCCATAGAACATTCCCCGTCTACACCGCGACCCACTTCCGAAACAGAATTCCTCCCCACAGATAGAGCTTTGTTCGTCTGGCCAACACTTTTTAGTTTTTTTTCACTTTCGGACCCCAGCCGAGACAGAAAAAAATTAATTTTTTAAGATAGTCAAGATCAAAGCCTTCTGCTCTGATGGCGGTAATTTATTACGAGGACCATGGATCGTGGAATCCCTATGCTCTTTTGGTTCACTTTATCTGCACTATTAACTACATTGTAGTGAGAAAGTGTTAAACACGCGAACATAACTGTAAAATGTGACGACACTAGAGGATGGCCATCCCGTGCTCCCCGGAAAAAAATCCACCCTTGTCTTGACCTCCCCCAGCGAAAGCAAATTTCATACACAGTCATCCAGTCATTTGACCATTTTTTATCACTATTCGTAAAATGAAATGCGTCAGTTTGCGACTTGATCCAGCGGGATAGCAGTGAAACCGACACCATATAGTCCTGCTCTTTTCGCCTCATTTTCTGCGGCAAAAACATACTTTGAAAACTGAACGGTCGGCTGAAGCGGCACTGGCAGTTGTTTTTGTAAGGGCAAGCGAAACGAGCGTCGTAAAGAAGGCGCAGCACTGAAAACACACAATTTTACCCTCCAGAAAGCACACAATCAGCGGGTAAGCTTGTAAAATTTGGGGCCCCAGCCCACCTGTTTTCTTGCAGGCTTCACCGAAATGGTCGCATAAAAAGATGGCCGTTTTTTCACACAACATTCACATTTTGTTTTTTTGACAGGACATGGCTTCTTGATTGCAACAAATAGTAACCAAGGGTTTGCTATGATACAGGCTAGAAAAAACAATCGGTCGCTACTTTGTAAAATTTCGGCTATATTTCCTCAATTGCCATTTCAAAGTGAATATGTATTGCTGAAAAATGTATCTCTTTAGGAAATGTTTTGCCAAACAAATTTTAATCGCCCTACGTAACTCTGGAGTAGCAGTAATGAAAATGGACTATTGAGAATTATTGATTTTCAATCACTTTTTGTCTTGCCGCTCTTTTGAACGTGACAGGCGCTAGTCAAACGCTTTCCAAGAATCCTTGAAAGATGTCATCGTGATCAGTGCTTCCAGCTGATCGGAATCGTGCACGCAGACACGTGGTATCCGTGCTACGTACTTCTTTCAACAGAAATCTTCAGTTTGCTCGCTCCGCTCGTCCCACCACAGCAAGACGGCTATACCTTCCGATTTCATGAATGACAAAGTGCGCTGGGTCCAAGGCTTTTGGCCAAAGATTTTATTTTCGGCTCGGAAAGCGCCAAGGCCGTTCCTTCACACGACGCCTCTACGGACTATGGAACGTTGCCAGCCAGCCAGTCAGCTATAGGAGGAGGAGGCAGAGTCAATGGACAAGAAGCGGCGTCATGTTGTCGTCGACAGTCAGCATCGTTAACACAGCTGCACTTATTAGCACTTGATTAGTGCTTTAATTACCATCATGCGATGTTGTAATAAGTAATTGAAACGCGAGCGCGTTAGTGGGGTGTGTGCATTGGTTTGAGAATGATTTTTCATGATGGGGTTACTGATTTCGACTAAGTGAGGTGCTTACAAAATCGAGGCGTGGTATGGATGGGTAATATCTAATGACAATTTTTCCAATCCACAGCAAGCAAAAAACATAATTCTTCGTATCGATAACTTTTGCCATTTATATTACTCTCATCGGTACTTGATACGGCTACATATACGCAATTGCACGTACTGATTTACTGTTGGTATTATACGGATAGATATTTTAATCCTCTTTAAATTTACATGGATTACTGTACATATTTATATCTAAATATCATAATAAAATGGTATTCATGTCAAAAGTGACGCTAAAATGTATAATTCATATTCTGAGTTCCTAATTCCCATTGAACCGCGCCAGCGAATTTGGATGAGATATTTTTTGGAAACGTTACGAATAAATGAAAGCCACCCGGAGTGGCCCATGCTAACTGTTTAACACCATGCAGATTACTGCGGCATTTCCGGGACCACTCGAGGACGTCCCTCGAGCATTCCGGGAGCATGTACGTATTCGCAAGAGAGGGTGGTTAGGGCGAGGGTGTAATCCGCTAAAAGCTTCTTTTTCTAATATTATGAGCCTGCATGCTGAGAGTCTACGTGCAGTGTAACAGTCCTTTTGCCGACTGTTTTTGTCAAAGAGACAGACTTGACGGAAAGCTTATTCTGTGACGTCAATATCTTGTGCAGAGCTGCTTGGTGAATGACACTTTTATGAAGTAATTTTGTTTCGTGATTAACACAAGAACACGGCGGATGGAATTCGTCAAAGCCGAGATGTTTTGTGTGGAATTTCAACATACCTTAGCTTTGCAGGAATAATTTGCACGAGATATTATAATTTGTAAAACTCCGGACTCCACGTTTTTTTGTAATAAGGATAACGAAAACTTTAATCATAAAAGCGACGTAATTATAATCTTCAATCACCTATTTTCATGCTTACTTAGATAAAAATGTATGTCGTTCTTGTTTGAAGTTTGAACGCATTCTGAGGATTCGGTGTCCTTCTCTGTATGGATGCACTCAAGGAAATAGCAATCACGAATTGGTCATAGAAGGATTCCACACAGAATTTTCTTCACAAATTCCTCTCCCACTGGTTTCTTTTCCGTTCCGCAAGCGTACCTATATCTATATCGAGACGTATTACATAATAACATGTACAGTAATTTGACTTCCTATTAGACGAATGAAAACTTCCTCGCAATTCAATCAGCGTGGGTACCTAGTGCTTTTTCTAACAACCTCTTAAGATTTAGATCATGGCCGTTTATAATACATCAAGTCAAGTTGAATATAAGTAAATTGAGTCAATTTTACGCATATAGAGCGTAATGTGAGCTAGCTTCACCGTCATTAGCTCTCAGTTAGTTCAAACCGACCCTTAGGACAATAATGAAGCATTGTTTCACAGATTGTGTGACGCCACTACATTGGTGGCGGGCGGCGGGTGGGATTTGAGGCCCTGCCAAAGTGGCCACCAGCCAAACCACTTTTTTTCTTTGTCAAAAGGCAACAAATGAACATCATTTTCGTGAACTCTTCCCAAATTGCAATTGAAAGAAAATAGATAGCTTCGAGCGCCATATTGACTAAACGCGCATAAGCCTTTCCGTTGTTAGAACGGTGATAACTTATCGGGTCTTTGGAAAAAATCGAAGACGATCTCGAAGAATATATGCCGTGGTCAGATGCGCGAGACTCGATTTGCTCTTTTGAAAACCCCCTAGAGTAATAAAAGGTAAATCAAACTCATGGGGTTTAAATTTGCTAAGTCAATATCGGGATGGTAACTCAAGTTCCAGCGTATGGAAAAAGTTCTTCGGGAAACCCGACTGAACTCATAAAACTGAGTTTTGCTACCATATTTCTAAAGATGCTATTCACTTTGTAATATAGCAGCGAATTCGGTTTGTAATTTGATTTGCGGGAATATTCTCTTCGTGAATTTGTATATTAGGTTACTGAAATGTCTCTTGGTACTGTTTCGTCGCTAATACGCAGACTGATTTTTATAAGATATCCATTACCAGGACCCTGATTGGTACTAGCTGGCTCCCTCTGCATTTGATTATTTAAAAGCCTTTGTCTTTACAGCTGTAAATATATTAAGATAAAGGCGGCACCATTGCTGACCAAAACATCGGTGTAAGGCCCTACTCGAGGCCGAAATTCTCTTCAAATACCATCGTAGAACATTGCAATGAACATCCTATCTGTATAAACAGTACCCACAGTGATCAATTTCTGAGTCATTATAGGTAGTAATAAAATCAACCTGGCTGGATCTCCTCTCCTCCACAACCCCGTACCTCCATCACCGGCGCTCCCAAACGTAGATCCTTTGACTCCAGCCTCAAATCTTTCTTCATACAAATCCTTTCTACAACCTTGAAGAATTCCTTAACTCCTTACCCTAACCCAAAACGTACGTTTGTCAAGATCTACTTATTTATCACTTCATTTATCATAATTATCATTGTTCGTATCCCAAACATGCACCACGCACATGTCCACGGGCAGGACCGAATGACCCACGAATAATTCAAAAATCTAGTCAAAATCTACAGTTTCTCTGCATGACTCCAGTCAAAATTTTAACCATGGCTCTCTTTGTACATTTTCTTTAACATCAGGAAACTGAACGAGCAACGTTCAAAGGGCTCTAATTTTTAATTGAACTTTCTAACTATATCCGCAGCCTGCTTGATCCAGTTCCATTGAGCAAAAGGGCCATTCAGGGGCCTGATTTAAGGTAATCTTATACAAATTAGCATGTAGAGCTGCAACCCCACAAATGCGAGGAGGTCTTCCTGATAATTGCGAGTAAACTCTGCTCGTGGATGGTAACGTCATTGGTAAACACAAATTACGCGCTACACATGAGATCACGCCAAGCTACAAATGCAAGTCGTACAGCCGTGTTCCCGGTGTGTATTCAGGTAATCGAAGCAATGCTTGTAGCCGAAGACAGGTTCAAGTCTAGCGAGCTCTGCTCTAACATTATACAGACGAGTTCAGGCGCATCGTCGTCATCGTCATCTTCGTCTTGGAATTGCGACTTTTAGCAAACACCATTAATTTGCAGCAGACACTGTTAGTGCGCTTGCGCTCCAGTAAGCATTTCGCTTACATTTCGCCGAGCGCAAACATTTCACAGAGTTGCAGAGCGAAATAACGACCAAGGCTCGAACAAGCACCTCTGACGTGGACTCACGACGCTTGCATTTCTCCACTTTTAAAATAAACAAATGAAAAACAAAACAAAAACAAAAAAAAAGTGGGACTGCTTTTTATAAGCTTCCCACAATCCAGGCCTTTATGATACATTTTCATCTAGAAGCGCGCACAGAACCAGGACATTATTGAGAGGGGTCTGATTTAAGCAAACTTATAACAACTACATCGTTATAAATTTACACAAAAGTGTACACACATTTCTTCTGGAATACAATTTTCCCGAATGGTGGCACGCTGATTTGACAGCTTGTCAGAGCGGGTCGCGGAAATGGAAAAAAGAGTCGAGCTATAAGTGGAATAACAACCATTACGGAAACATGACTCGATCAACTCCCGTCGCGAGTTGTCGGGAGCTTAGAGGTGTTTCGACTTTAGACACGCTTGTCGTTTCACACCTGCTGAGTGTTAAGCCACGAGACCAGTGCTCTGAAGTAAACAGGAACATTCCTAGCATTTGCCAGGAGCGGTTTACATAAACAAGAACTTCCTGAAGCTATGATCGCGTTCCTATGTCACGTATAGGTAGTAGTCGGATGAACTATGCCACTCGGCCAACATAACATCTTGCTACCCGTTGGTCGATATATTTTGATGCATTGGATCATTTGGCCACTAACATCCTGATCCGTTCACAGCGGGGAAGGATGAGCAATCTGGGATGTCAGGAAAAAGACTTTCCACAGGAAGGGAAATCCTAAAAACAAACTACTAGCGTAGCCGTTCTTCTTTTCACGCCCCCCCCCCCCCCCCCCCCCCCCCCCATAAAAAAAAAAAAAAAAATCATAAAAAAAGTTTATTTTCATCTACGAACAG
>QKMV01002151.1:0-13943 GCA_003287335.1 Lednia tumana
AAAATATCAATGAAAGTTAAACAATGAGCCAACAATTCCAGCTGCTTCGCTCAGTCGAGTCTAAATAGAAAATAAACAAACCAATAACAGAGCTAAAAATGAATAGGTAGGAAGGGGGGAAGGAAGGTATTAATTGCAAGGAGAGAGAAGTAGGCATCAAGACTTCCCTTCCTGGAAACGTTCCTCCAAATACCATTAAAAAGTGTATCAACTCTGTGACTTTCCGCCTTTGCGCTAGACCCAAAGGGAACTTGTCCCAACAATAAAAGTGAGTGAATATTAGAGTAAGAAGGTAGTAATTAATGAGACGTGTGAATAATGGAGTTGCAATCAGTAGCTCTACCTAAGTTGCATGTTGTAACGATTGATAACAAAGCTCCACTTAGGCCATTCACTTCTCGAATAAGTGCACCAGTCTAGCTAACCAACCCAACACACCATAACCAATGTCATACTTTTTAAACAACATTACATAAATTATAACCAAACGGTACAACATATTATACCATTGTCAATCGATACAACTATACATAACGACAGAAGCAGGTTAAAATCCACTCACAATCAGGTGTCTTCTTACCACCTTCATAACAAGGGCCGGTAACATGGAAGCGTAAGGTTTCCGTCAATCTTTTCGGCCATCACCCTTTGATAACCCGATCGAATAGGTTGCTAAGGCATATCACTTGCGTGGCTTGACTTTACTTACGACTAAAATCAATCTCTAATTTAACTCATCTATGACTACATATATCACGCAGGTTTAAGCGCTTACGCTGAGTTGGTATGAACTTCAATCGGTTCAGGATACGTGAAACACGCGTTTAAATCGCTCGAGTTTCCAGTCGCTTTACTAAGATATTTGGGACATTTAAAAGTGACTAAGAATGCGCGACATTTACGGTATATAAAGCGATTTAACGAAGTGCGCGCAACTACAGAATGGAATCGGAAGTCGGCTCAACGCCATTTTTGGTTTGACAATTCTCTTTTATTCCATCCTTCTCTCGTTTTTCAGTTTTGAATCTTTTCGAAATGGCAGAAGGAACAACCTGACCGGAAGGACAAAGACAGCCCGGATCGAATACACCTAACGCAACCCCCCACTTTCTATATCTTTGCTCGCTTCACTCATAGTGCCCGATCCAGCGGTGTGATGCAACGAGATTTTTATTTTAAATTATTTCTACTGGAATTATAAAATCGATAGAAGTGCAAACCGGCTCAGCTAAAGCGGTTTACATTGCGTGGTATGCATAGTCTATGATGAATGACGAAGAATGAAAATTAACGGGAAATTGGATCGACCGATAAGAGATGAAAGAAGCGAAGAGTGACTCACTCACTGCATGAGTCCGCCTAGGACCGGGTGCCGAGCGCGTTTGGCTTCCTCCTCGGCGATACGTTGCTCGATCAGGTACTTGGCGTTGATGATGGCGTTTGGTGAGCCCGCTATCGACACGATGCGGTTCCGCGTGCCTGGCGCAAACATCCCCTTCTTCGAGATCTGGATGTTGGCGCCGCTCATATTCTGGATCTCGACCAACGAACGCCCGCCCGGGCCTAGGATGGCGCCCACAATGTTCTCGCCTGCCGCAAGCCAAACAGCGCTATTTATATTGAAGGGTGCGCCAACCAGCTTACTTCACGCTTGGTTATGTTGACAGCGCTATTTTAATATATATTTTCTTTATTGGTCTACAGATAATTTACAATATTATAACGTATGTACATATTTTATCTTAGCTGTACACATATGTCTAATATAGCATACGGTCATGACTGGTAAAATTGTGCGATCGGATGGGCAAATCACACTCTTTCCAGTGTGATTCTTCTAAGTTCGAGTTGATGTATTATGTATACTGTATCAATGGGTCCCGATTCTGAAGTTACCTAATTTGCATTCTATGTCAACTATTACATTTACCAGCACTCTTTCCCTTTCCTGATTATGTTTCTAGTGGGGCTCTGGGTGATAGTAAACCGTTTCACTGCTGAGTGTCTTCTGGCTCAAATAGCCTGACTGGGCTAGGTAATTTTAGTCAAAACATAGAAGCTAATTTAAATCCTGATCGAAATGTCAGTTAAGAGCTATCTATCAGCTTGCTATTTTCTCAGACGCTTATTCAATTCTTTTTACGAGAATAGGCACGAGGTTAGAGCATAGGTCAGATCTGAAGCCTTGAAAAAATTCAAGAAGAAGGCGATATTCGAAACACAGAATGCGTAAACGTGCTCGTAGCAGTGAAGGGGTTAAAATTGTGTTGCATCCCTTTGACACAGGCCTCCAAATAATTGCCCGTTCCCAAACTGGCTGTGGTTGAAGACAGATCCACGCAAACATTTACTTTCACCAATTCTGTTTTTAAATACAAGGACATGTTTTTCAAATCTGTTTATGTAAACTTTTTTATTTGGATCCATCTAACCATTTACATATATTTCACTCTAACCAATGGTTCATTAGGATGGCTAGTTTTATCAACTCTCAACTCTGAGCTAAAGTGGGAGTTGAGTTAAGTACCAACAAAAACCAATCAACGATAGGGAAATGAATTTGTTTCTTAGAGTCAGTTTTACCACTTTCTCATCTCCGAGTTAAAGTGGAAGTTGAGTTTTGGGGCGTCAAGCAAGTCAGCAACTACAGCTGTTGAATGTTTTTTTTTAATCTTCGATTCTAGACACCCCAGCAAGTCTAAACTGGGGCATCACAATGCAAATTTTACGCCAGACACGACCGTATTTGTTAAAAACCCACTCAACAAATATTTTAGGAATGCATTGTGCGTAAATATATTTTCTTTTTAAACACCTGCATTTCCACAGTTTTGAACACAACCGAGGACAAAAACACAGTACTAAAAACACAGTACTTGGCATATACTGGCACTTGGCACTGTACTTGGTACATGAGTAACTTAGAGCTTTAGGGTGTGAAATAAATGGAAAAATCAGAAGGCATCTGTCAAAACTTTTCAAAAACACAAAATTAGCGTATTTTTGGTTTTTGAGATGCAAGGCAAAATAGTCTCAATCGAGCCAAGGTGTTGGATATACTTTAATCCCTGGGCTTCTAGCGAGGCTTACCGATTTCGACGTCGGCCTTTTTCTGCTCTTCCCCTCCGAGTTGCGTCGGGCTCTTGCACATGTTCTGGCCGGTGGCGAGGCCAAACGAATTGTTGTTGAGCGACAGGTTGGGGGAGCCGAGTGTGGGACTAGTGGGGTGCCGGAACACGTCGTAGCCAGCCTGGCCACCCTCGTACCTTAAGTGGCGAGAAAAGGTGTTGGCGAAATCAGCGGATTCACTCCATTTGTTGGATCTCACCTTGCAAGTTGAAACGTTTCGGAAATTGTTTACTTGAAAAAATTAATTTCACTTTGAAAATGTCTTGCTGGTCAGCGGTCTAGAATAACAGACGCAAAATCCGGAGGCCGGTATTCGAGTCGCCAACCAGCTAGTAGTTTTGAGTGACTTTAATATTTATCAGTATTAATTAACCATGGTTTAATGCTTCAAGTTATTATTCTTCCTCAAACTGTTTACTTCTGCAGGAGAAACGAAAGACAAAAAAACACGAGTGCAAAACGATGAAATTTTGCTCTCCATTTTTTTCTGGGTCCCATGATTGTTTTAACTTTTAGTCAAAAACAGAAAAAAATTGGACACCATTGTTTTTCTATTTAAATGAAATAATTTCGTAATAAAAACAACGGTGTCTTCCGTAAAACACTCAAATGGAAAACAAAAACAAAAATTTCGGCAAACTCATTTCATCTAATTTTCCTAGCCTGTATCGTACCAGTCTAACCAGAGTGTTGAAGAGGGTTCAAATCCTGGCCATGTGGGCAGTTTCGGTGCACACTTACCGATCAAGGGTTTGCCTAGGCGAAGCGCTCCCAGGGCCAGTGACGGTTCCGATTGGGCCGAACGTTCCGCTGTTGGGCCCCATGGAAGGCGTGGCGTCCATGGGGCTGACGCCAAGATAGCTCGAAGCATTCGGCACTAATGACGGCTGGTGATTCGCAGTCATGTTTAGGACTCCATATTGCGCCAACGTACCGATCGAGGCTGTTATGTCATTGGCTGCTTGCTCCGAGTAGCAGTTCCTGAGCGAAGACTGAAACAGACAATTTCCTATCAAATTCTACGCTAGAAATATTCCCGTAGTTTCAGCATGAGTTAAGATGCAGCTTTACGAGTTCAGGCTGTAGAAATGTACAGGGCCACGAGGCTGGTTATTTATACGTACTTTGATGTGTTCGAGAAGATGTGGAGTGAAAGATGGATTGACGGGAGTGCCTGGACTGGTCAAATTCAGGCTGAAAGTGACATTCATCTGACTGCCTACCATCGATGTGAGACTGCCAGTTGAGCTATATGGCCCTGCAAGTATAAAAATGAAATACGCAGTGTTATATTACAAGAAAAAAAACTTGGAGAACTACATTACAAACGTAAGTAGATGCTTCGAGAGGAAATTCGAGGGAGTGCGAATTATTTATCTCCTAACTATACCGAAGAAGGTATAAGCCGAACGTTTAAAATTGATCAACTAGTTCGCTCGACTCATCAATTTCTTTTAAACATTATCACAATTAATTCAAATTTGATCTACGTTTCTTTTAAGTATTTACACAACAAACAAAGCTTATACAACTGAAGTAGTGCCATACTGTTGTCTGTAACGGTACCAAAATTGTCAACGTTGTTGTGTAAGTTGGCGGTTTCGCTCTCTTTTGAAACAGCTGTTGGCCATAAAAAGGGCCGAAAAACTGGAGGCTGATGTTTCGACGGCGAAACCGCCAACGTACACAACAACAACATTGCCTCTCAAAGCCTCCGAACAACCAAAACTGTCAACTATAATCTGGCCCACTAGCAGCACGTGTGTACCTTTACATCCATGCTACTATGAGATTGGCAACATCGGCTCTTTGCTTCGCTGTGATTGAAGGTAATTTGCTTAACCCAAAACTACAAACGGTCGCAGGCTACTTGATTGTTTATCCCTGAACCAGCGATGGTTGAAGGCAGAAAGTTGGTTATCTAGTGTTCCCGAACGAACAACGGAAGGGGACTCACCTGCGTGCATGGACTGCCCGCTATGGTTGGCGTACGGAGAGCCGGTTGGGTTGTAGTTGGCTACCGGGCCCGACACATCTGCGTAGCTAACGTTCAGGCAGCTGCTGCTCTGCGGGTCTTCCACCACCTTGGTCAAGATCATCAGGCAAGCCTTCTTGTTGCTTTCCATGTCCCCTGCAAGTGGGTAGATAAGACAGTTATTTGCTGCTCAGTCACTGGCAATGGCAAAATACACTATGATACTATATAATATGGTTCTTATATGTATAAGCATATCTGAAATAGGAAATAATTTTTTAATTACAGTTATGGTAATTACTTCTCTAATCAGCCTATTTTACTAATTGAGTAAAGGTAAGGAGTGATGTATTATGTGATTTCAAAGAGAGATAAGGACTAATTAATTTTTTTTTGAATAAATTTGATTCCAGTTCAAGTTTCATAGGGTTTGCAAACCACAGATTTAGATACTTTACAGATGAAAACATTAAACCACAATATTTTTTGTGGGCGTATCTTCTTTAGCTGGTAGAACAAGGATGATGGTCAGTACTATTAAATAAAAAGCAAATAAATAACATACAAAAGCTATTACATTTTTAAGACTCATGTCTTTTGACTAATTTCAGCACTAGTTTTTTAAAAAACTGTTAATAACTGGGTTAAACTGCTGAAAACTTCTAACAAACTGCCCACGCTTTGCTTACCTTGCTGAAAGCTTCATCTGGGCAAGCTAGGCAAGCTTGCCCAGATGAATCTTTCAGCAAGGTTTAACCCAGTTATTAACAGTTTTTTTTAAAAACATACAAAGGCTACTTGAACGCAGGCCGACTCCCATTTTGTTTGGATGTGTTTATGGCTTCGCTCTTATGTAAATAAAATTTTGATTCTAAAAGGGGCCTCAAGATATTTTGCTGATTGTACTGAAACGATAGGTACGGACAAGGTGGCTTACCAATGACAGTGATGCATCTCTCGTGAAGTGTCTGCTCCTTGGCCTTCTGCGAGATCTGTACGTAGGATCCACTCTCTTCTTTCACCTGCTTGATGAAGTTACCAGCCTTGCCGATGATCATTCCCGCTGTGCTGTTTGGCACCAGAATCTTCACCTGCAATCGCGAGACACCCCCCTGAGCCTACCGTCTTAGTGCGAGTGATTTAAGCGGATATAACAATGTATTTGATAAGATATATGATGCCACAGCTACAGCTAACAAAATAATAGTTGATGTTTATGACGCAATATGCAGACAATTAAATTATACTTTATTTAAGATATGAGTTTGTAGTCACTGCACCTGCTTGTCTCTTTCGATTGCCATCTTTGTGTCAAAGTCGATGGCCTGTTTAGCGTTAAGATCTGGTTTCTCCCTAATCTTCTCCATGATGAACACCAACACTGTCATGACTGCATCTGCATTTCCGCTGATGAGGCAAACACGTTCCGACGTTCCTAAAAAATATTCACATTGTAGCCCTGTGTACAAGACCTGACGAGCGTAGTGGTAGTTAAACCATCAAGTGCTCTTGTAGTATTAAGTGAGTGGTAGAGCAAGATTTAACAGGAAAATTGACTCCTCACCTGGATAGAAGTCATTTGCTTTTGACATTTTAACTCTAGCCCCGGCATCCTTCTGAAGTTGTGCGATCGTTTCTCCTCCTTTGCCGATAATGGCACCTGCCGCAACGCTCGGGACAAGCATCTTGAAGTGATACGTTTCATCTCCACTGCCAACTGAAAAAATATTAAAATGGTTGTTGACAGCAGAAGACTGACAGGCTGAAAAGCCATTGCTGAGTTATTGTGTGGCTCTCTTAGGTTGACAGTAAGAGATCCATTACCATTTATTGAGACTAGGGCAAGGACATTATGCCCTATAGAGAAGAAGTATGGAGAATACAGATTAACTTTCTAGGCCCAATAACCTTGGACATTGATGGGTCTATTACATTTGGTATGACTCCAATTAATCAAGCTCTTAATACTTGCTGAAAATTACATATCGACGGAAAACCGTACTCCCCAAATACCAATTGAGCCTACTGTGCAGTCGCGTGGAAAGAAGTATCTATTTGCAAGTCACTAGTGTAGTGTACAAGGCCTGCAAGCAGAAAATTTGCTCAGGTACACCACTGGAATGGGATATAAAACAAAGTATTACACTCTGAATTAGATTCAGACATTATAAAACGCAATCGAAAGCAATGGTGATAGCCACGAAAAAGCGGTTCTGGGTTTAATTAAATATAAATATTAAATTATTCAAGCCGCAGTCCGCAAAGCCATAATGGACATGGTGGCAGAGCATGCCAGGCAACCATACTTCCATCCCAGCTTATGTTTGCTATTTGCATTGACAAGAGTCAACGTACAAGAGCAGAGTTAATATTTTTACCTCCACCATAATGCGATCTTTTAGTCGTGCCATTTTCACCATCGCCGTCCAGCGGCCTTTTTCGTGAATCTGCAATTTCTGGAGATGGACACGTCTCCATTCCCGAGTCGGCCGCCATATTGGTCTGCGGTGCGTTCCACATTTCAAACGACGATTCCGTCCGAGCGCAGAGCTCTAACTGCGATCTTCGAATAAAAGCACTCACGCGAAACCAACATTACACTGTTTAAATGATTACAATAAAATCGACACTTACAACTCGATTGCATTATGACAAACATCATACAACATATTTATGTACCGATAATTGTGAACAAGGAACAATAGGAATAGGATCGGGCTTGTTCTTTTATGCTTTTACTTTAATGAGGAAATAATTTATTGATACTGAAATTAAGTGGAACCTACCTCTATATTGAAGTATTAAAAAGCCCGTTCTAGTGCCATTGAGTCAACTGCAGTAAGGGAAAATTGCGGTTCCATACAATCAAAGACGTAACGTTTTAACATATATTTTTATTGATTTTATTTAGAAACTCGCAACAATATTGTGTGACACTTACAGTGACAGAGTGCCAAAACTAACATTGCTGCAAAAAATTGACTTGAGATAATCTGGAGATGGGAAGCAATAGTATAACTACTTGGTATGGTTACTTAAACCTTTGATTCTTATCTATATAATCAAATCCAAAGCTTATAGTTTTACCGACGTAACCTCAACGAACAACGCCGCAGGGAGCAGGTGATTTTTTGAAATGTCAGCTATTTTTTGAGTTTTGAAAGGTCAGTACGGCCCTTTTATCGTCATTTTTGTAAGGACGACATAGTATTGGTAGTTGGGAATGACAAACGTGATCTCTTGAAAAGCTATTTGATTTTTTGGGGTACTTTGTAATAATCTATCTAATTGTAATTTATTAGAGGACGCACCTGCCCCGCGTGTAGACTCCTACACTGAGGGGCTGAGTTAATACATACTACAATCTTTGGGCTGAGTGTTCCTTGACCAGTTCCTTGACCAGTGGCCGCATGGGGTTATGTGGCCAATCTGCACTGATATTATATTGCGAAGCATGCCAAGTCCAAGTTCATGAGCTTCATCGACTATCTGAATATAAAATCCACCCATGCGTGCAGTGTACAATTAGGCATACCAGGTAACGTATCATATTGGGTCAAGCTCAATTATCGGTTTAATATTTTGTTTTCGTGATTTTTTTGCTTTTTAAATGGCTATTTTTGATACAGGTATATCAAAGTATAGAATTATATTGTTTTGTCATTTCGCATATACTCTTCTTGAAATTCTCTAGAGCCCAGATGACTATATTTAATTTCTTCTATTATCGGTTCATTAAGTAAGACTGTGAGTATAGTGTATGGATATCACATTATTTTTGTTTTCACTCTTCTCAGCATGGGTTTAAACCATTCTTTATTTTCATGGGTTATTTATAGGATACATGCGAATGCGATGCGATTGAAGCATGACACTGAGGCAAATATTGGCATTCGTATAAAGTGTTAACCTATACACGTGGTGTAAATAGTTATTAGTGATACTCTCCAGAGTCAGAGTTAGATTTGTTATTAGTATCAGTCATCACGACGTCACTATCACCAATATTTTCATCACTATTAAAGAAATCGTAATAATCCTGTGTAAGTAAAGAGCCTTCTATTTCGAAATTTCTCTGCGGTTCCTGGAGTCCCCTCGAATTTACGTCTTTCTCCACTTCGTAGTCTGTGTCCAGCGTTTCGTGTTGCCTAGGGGTCACCGGCGATGGCGAGCCTTCGTAATCATTTTGCAATCGTGTTATCCACTTGCCCACCTCCACAGGGGCGTCAACACTCGCCGACGAGGCGGACGAATAGTCGGACGACGAATCGACCGAATTGTCCACGTCTTTTTTGTGGGCCTCAACTTCTTGTACGCCAGCCTTGCTCTCTTGGTACATTTCGCAGATGTAGGGAATCCTCAAATCGCACGAGACACGGATTGGCGATCCGTCAGCTAGAATTGCGGCGCAGTTTGACCGCTGCAGTTGATTTTTTTCGCCATCGATGTCAGCGTATTCGTCGTGGGGAAGTGTGAAATCTTCAATAGAAAAGCACGCATGCAATCAGAGTCAGACACTTCAGCACAGCTAACTGTTCAGTCTCACCACGTCTTATGGCCTGTGTCACAATATCCACTTGGATGTCCGGGGGTTAGCGACTTGGTTAACTAGAAAACAGTGGAATCTGATTGGCTGTTGCCATAGGGATGAATCCAATAATTGTAAAACCGGTTCCAACGCGATCTAATTTTACTCCAATGCTACCCCAATAGCAGGCTAATAGTAATTGGAAGGCCCAAAAATTCCTGTGAGCTGATTGGAGTTGATTGGAGTAGGAATAGATCAATTAAGAACACCACTGACGAACAAAAATAATGTTAAAGAATGCACTGCACACTTGAAGCCATAGCCTTAGTTATCATTATACGTTGAGTGCCTCTGTATTGTAACAAGTGAACAAAACACCCACTAGTACCAAATACCGTACTAATTTGCTAGTACATTATAATAAAAGCAGTCATCACACAAGATCCTGTATAGATATATTGCAGGATGGCAAAGTGATGTGCTCACCTACAAAGTCAGCGAACTCCGGATCGACTAATGCTTTGCTGATCCCGAGCTCTATATCCAAGGGCACAGGCAACCGTGTCAACACATTCTTGAGAGAATCAAGCTGTTCCACCGAGTTGATTTTTGCCAAATGCCCGCCTAAGGCCCGGCAAGTGATGTGAGCCTGCACCCAGTTCTTGTTCACCGGGTACAGCATGTAAAGAAGGTGTCGTTCGTAGCCCAGTGGAATCGAGTCGGCCATCGGTATCTCTGCAACACCTTCGTGGCTGGCAGTGACCTCGAGGTGAACGTCATTCTGCTCTTGGTTGCCCGAGAGGTAGGGGGCGATCTCGCAGAAGAAGGGGTGTTTCTGGTTGCATGGGACGTCGTTCAGGCCTCCGTTGCTTGAGTGAATCGCCCCACAATTCTCGCCCTCGGAGGTGAAAGATTTGTCGTTCTTGGGCTGGTCATCGCGGAACCAGCGAGTGAAGCCCGTTGCCGCTAGGGGTTCACCTGCGAACCGATTGACCATAGTGAGACAGTGTACGTGCGCGTGCGTGTGGAGAATAGAGGAGGGTCTACATTGAAATTAAATAAATTAACCCTTACCAAAAATAGTTTTGAATTCTCCTTCAGTCTCCCAATCGGTTATTCCTATGAAGGCCGATTGGTCTCTCCAGAGGTAATATCTTTTAAGCGTCTGCATAAGAGCAAGCGATTCTTCCTCTGAATTAATGATAGCCAAGTATCCAGATTTCTTTTCGCACTCTAATTTAGCTTCGTCCCAATTCTTGTCATTGCGTAGATGAAAAACATAACTGCGAGTGTCCACTGAAAACTCGACGTTTTCGACCAAACCCCAGTCAGGTTCTGGGCTGGTTGACAAACTGGGCGTCGCTATTTCACGTGTGCTTTCCTTCTCGCAAATGAAGTGCGTGTGGTATCCAGAACATGGCACGTCGTTAAGGGTGGGATACACCGCGGGAAATAAGACTGCACAGTTTTCGTTGCCGCCATCGTTGTCCGGCTGGTCGAAACGGAACCATCGATCAAACCCAGCGTCTGCAATGGGCTCACCTGCAACCAGCATGGCATTCAATGCATTGTACTTGTAGGAAAATGCTATGCACCTGTGTGTCACGTTAAATCAGATCGCGGCAACTTTTTCGGCATAAAAAGTCGTTCGGCAGATAACTAAATTTAAATGAGTGATTCCATACTTGAAACCCCAGCAACTTGATCTCCAATTCACTAACTAACGAAAACATATGTAGCGAACTGTTGAATCTGATGTAAAAAAATTACATTGTGAAAATTGGCCCGATTTTCAAACATTTTTTCATGAAAAGACTACCAACCCGATTAAAGCCAAAAACTTTTCAGATCTCAGTTGGTAAAGTGTCGGTTCTTACAAAAAAAATCAGCTTGAGCAGACAGTCTGTCTGGCCTGTGGAGCTGGCACAATAAACAACACTAAAAAAGTGCTACAATAGTGTCGCATTGAGGCACTTCGCTCGCTATCACTCGCTCGCTCAATGATAAAGGGAATCTAGATGGAGCAAGGCTTAAGGCAATACTAATTACAATGTGAAGGATATCGATGATCAGAAACCACAAGCTCGTACCTAAAACGGTCAGCCAGGTCCCTTCGTCAGCCTCGTCAGTGATGCCAACGAATGCTGTGCGAGTGACACTCATTCCTTGTAGCACCATCGACAACAATCTAGCCTCTCCTTCCGAGTTGATGATAGCCAGATGAGCCCCCTCTTCTGCGCAAGTCTTTTTAGCCTGCATCCAATCCATCCGGGGTTCTTCGGGCCCTGCGTACACCTTGTAACTAGAACTGTACCCTGCAAAGCGTCTATATCCGCTTTCTGGCTCGTAGACTTCTTCCTCCGTAGCCTCCGTTCCGTCGTACTCGAACTCTTCGCGTGAGGCCGGGTCGTGGTGATACGTAAGATAAGGCTGTTGCTTGGGGACAGGATGTGGCGGCCCTACGAAATAAATTCAAGATGGGAGCTATTAATTATAGTACCCCTCACTAGAGTGCAGCAATGGAGTTTCGGTATGAATAGGTATAGAACGAAAAAACTGACTATGGACTGGGTTTGAAGGCTAAGAAATCCACTATAACTTCCCAACGTTGTAGTGAAGAGTGTACAAAGAAGTGAAGAGTATACTTTTCGAAATGTTGGGAAGTTGCAATGGATTTCTTAGCGTTCAAATCCAGTTCAGAATCAGTTTTTTTGAAAAGAAGTGCTGGGCTTAGGAGATAGCCATGAGTCTACAGAATTTAATAGCTCTAGAACGAGTTTGAGAACGCAACGCAGAAAGGTGAAAAGAAAATAGGAATAGGACTTCAATAAAACTGATTAAAAGGTGGGTCTGAATGCTAAGAAATCTGCTTTTCCTTTTCCAACGTTTCTTAAACTGTGCTGCTTACAAGTGTAAACAGATGTAAGAAGCTTTGCGAAATTTAGCGAATTTCGTAGCAATCAAACGCCGACTGTGAATCTTTTGTTAATAAAGTGCTGATAAGGAGTTAGACACGACTCTAAAGAATTATGAAAGAAAAACAGCTTGTATATGAATTGAGATAATACGCATCATGCGTTTTGCTGCTCAGTGCTACATGCGAATGTAATAGCCTCATTTTCACTCTTGCTGGCGAGTCGCGAGTCACGAGTAAAGGCTTTTTATTATCCAAAATCCATGCTTTTCATAAAACATTTACTCCTCCCCCCCCCCCCTCAAATAGAGCACAACCAGAAAAATTCGGAGGGCCTTGATTTCAGGTAATCTTTTAGCAAATCCTCTGCGGTTCCGTTCCGTTCCGCAAACCTGTGAGAACGGCCGTCAGCTCAACGGCTTCCCGTCCACGGCCTCCGCGCGCCACGGTCTTCTGCTCGACTTCCACCTTCCACGGCGCCTGCCCGCTGCTGTGCTCGAGTTTCACCTGCAGCCGGGGATTGACATTTAACATTGACATATCGATATCACATACCGAGTTTCGCTGTAGACAAAACACCAGGGGCGGTTTCAAGGTGTGGTCAGACCACAAGCGTGTATCGTTACTAAATTGCGCTTCTAGATTGAAAATTGTGCAGTAAGCAGCCAGTATACACAAGAAGTGTCTAATTTCCTTACAATCGTGCCCTGAAAAAGGCAGTTCGGAATTTTATAGCCCCAGTATTACCTCAAACGCGAAGATTAGTGCCAAAAAAACCCACCTTGAACACAATATTTTCTTGGGGGCTGTGCCCCCAAACTCTCCAATAAATGTCGCTTTCGAGACTCCCACATTTACTGAAAAATTGCACAACACTGGAGAGGTATGGAATCCAACTTTTTCTTGGTGACTAGAGTCCCTGAGAACCTGAGCGCTCCAACTGACCAGAGTGCTTAGTCGCGAAAGATTCTCTTTCCGGGAATTATTTGCTCGTGTTTAATCAAATGGGAACGAGAATTCCAGTCAAGGAGAATATTTCGAGGCTAGGCAGCCACGGCAGCGTGGTAGCCTGGTCGAGGATCCTCACGCTGCGCAATAACAGACTTTCCTTACATGGGCTGTAACCCTCTAAAAATACATTTTCATGAAGACTTAAATGCATCATGGTAGTCTAAAAAGAGCTATTAAGAGTGCTTAGCATAGAAGGTTTTTAATACTATAGTTAACCTTAAACTTTTAACTGAAACCTTAAACATTCAACCTTAACCTTAAATTCGACGGTGGAGCTCCTTACGGAATTAGTTTGAACTACTTGCAATCATTGGCATTAAAATTGGCTGCAAAAATTGGCCTACAAGTGGTACACGAAATTAATCCTCCTGAAGCTGTTTTTAAAG
>QKMV01002152.1:0-13942 GCA_003287335.1 Lednia tumana
TACTTCAAAATGAATGAGAGGTAAGAAAGCCAGGCTAGGCAGTGCCTACCTTGCATACCCTGGACCGCACGCCCCTGTCAGGTGTGCATTTTAAGCTCACAACCATTCTACCCTTATCCGGCGGTGACAGATGCATAAGTGCAATTCTGACAAGGAGTGCAGTTCATCACATTTTTAGACTTGAGAACAATTTGTTGTTTGTTGTTTCGTAGAGTCTCAGTCAATTGCGTGAAAGTTGTTTGAAATTTAAAATATCCTTTAAAATTGTGCGTATTTTGCGAGATAGAACTAATTTCTTGCTTATTTCCTGTCTATATGGAAAAAATGGCGTCGATACCATTTTATCGCCGAAATAAAGTATGTATCAAACAAATTCAAATATCATGAAACATGATGATATGCTAATTAAAATAACCAAGATGAATCTTTGGAACTCATCGCGTTTATCGTTAATGCAATTTTTCCACATCTCTAATTATAATAATGAATCATTAGATAGTAGTACTATTGTCATACCTTCAAGTATTACTAGCCAGCGAGCATAAATGAAAGATCATACCTGGAATCCGGTGGGCCCCACAGGGCCTGGTCCGCCCCTCTCACCATCAGTACCAGCTGGACCCGGTGGGCCTTGAATGCCAGGGGCTCCTTCCTTGCCAGAATCACCTCGAGGGCCAGCAGGTCCCGGGGGACCAGAATCACCATCTTTGCCAGCATCACCCTAAAACAACACAATGAGTAAACTTACAACACATTTTTCATTGAGATCATTTGAGGAGATCACCTATGGACAGGAGGAGTGGGGAAATTTGCAGCTGATGATCTCATTTTCAACAGTCTGGTAAGATGATAAAACAACAAAATATAAAATGGTCAGTCGCTTCTTCACAGCGAACGAGTTCCGATTTGGAACTACGAAGCAAACTGCAAAGCATACTAGGAATTTCAAGATGCTAGGAATATTTCACTGTGCCACGCAGGCCCCAGAAATTCATAGGCTGACCAAACATTTTAGTTTTTCTGGGGGGAGGGGAGGGGGGGGGGGGGGGGGGGATCTCAAATTTGTGTTGTTGCAGTGCAGCCTTGTTTACGGTGCGATTTTGCTCGCTGCTCGAACTAGTTTTTAATTTTCCGTTTGGAAAATTTTGGAGTTGTCTGCAGAAAAGGAACTGAAACGGTGTTCCAATTTTGCTGTTTAACTCCTGTAAAATGTAAGATTCTCACACATCCTTCAAGATGTGAGAACCTTTTGTACTCACGGTAAATCCTTTGTCTCCTGGAATGCCCAGTGGGCCAGGTAAGCCTTGCAAGCCTTGCACACCTTGTTCACCAGGCTTGCCATCGGCTCCTGCGATTCCTCTCTCTCCGGGATTCCCTGTCTTTCCAGCAGGCCCTGTGCGTCCCTGAACTCCTCGTAAGCCTTGAAGACCGGGAGGACCGGGTCTTCCCGGATCTCCAGAAGAACCCTTGATTCCTTGAGGACCAAGTGGCCCACGATCTCCATTTTGTCCTATTTTGAGCGTGAATACAGAGAATTATATATTTATCTTTATTATGTCATTTAAAGTCCTATAGAAAAAGTCACCAGGAATAGGTATAAATAGATTTGACCATGTTGAGATTGATTGATTGTGGTGTTTAACGATGCACTGTATTGACAACTGGCCCTGCGACACTGGTCTATTGGCTTCGGTGAATAATAGGTTGATACTGAGGGTGATAATGAGCCTAACACGATGAGGGGAAACCCGGTGCCGGTACGTAGCCTACGTCTTTCGAAAAGCACCAAGGGGACCACCACTTAACGTCCCTTCCGAAGGACGGTACAATTCAAACAGTATGGAATTTCTCCACTAATCCGTGATATCAAGAGATTAATAACAAGGGGAGTGAAGCTGTTGTACTAGCTTCAAACCCTCCAACCTCTCGTCCAAACAGAAATGGACCTTAATGTTCTTAACTTCGATGATCTCCCGAGAACCGGTGTATCCAGCATGCCAAACCGTTCGGTTTGTGTGACCATGTAATAACATTTTAAAAAGGGAGAAAAAAAACTTCCAGCCAACATTTTCCTGGATGTTGGGAAAGAATCGTGAACAGGTGAGAAAAGAAAAATTTTACAAAAAAATTTGGACATCACTTTAAAAAATTTGCTGTAAAAAAGGGGAAAAGCCCTGTGTAGTGGATTTTCATTGGCTACATCTAAATTTGGACAGCTATTTAACCCATATTTGCACCTGATTGGAATTTTCCAAGGTGATAACTCGGGGACTTTTTACCTTATGAGCCGACTATTGGAAAGTTATCCCTTAGTCACTGATTTCTTGTGGAACTAATGTGTTTGCATAATCAAAGTTAGACATAAACAAACCTTTTAGCCCAGCTGCTCCATCTGGACCAGGCAATCCTCTGCCACCTGGAGCTCCCCTCTCTCCGGGAGGGCCACCGGGACCGTCCGGACCTCTTAAGCCTCTCTTTCCTCTCTTCCCTTCCGAACCGACCGGGCCCGGTAAACCACGTGGGCCAGGAGTGCCAAGTTCTCCCTTCATTCCTGATTCTCCCTTAAATCCACGCTCTCCAGCTGTTCCCTAAACACGTGTGGGAATTCAGGTTCATGATTATAAACATTTAGTTTGTAAAACAAATTACAATTGTACCCATGGTTTCTGGTTTTTACCACCCACTACTCCCACAATGCTGCAGATGTCAGTGAAGTTTTGGGGATTACCGAGTGATTTCTGATAACATGATTATCTTGAGAAGTCACTTACTCTTTCAGTAGGTAAGTAAGCTATCTATGCATAGATAATACATGCTACCATAAAACCATGGGATCATTTGTATAACAAAAACTAATTGTAAGGTTGATTGAATCGAGCAGTAAATTTACTAAATTTTAAACCAACACAGAATTTTGAAAAACAAACAAAACTTTGATGTGTTAGCTTTTATATAGAGTTATTTTGATAGAGTTAGCATTTTTCTAAATTGTGGCTCGACTCCTTAAAACTGAAGTTAATGTAGATTATAAACAATTAAAAAAACACAAACTAAATGTACGCTACTTAAACTAAATCTTTAATGCTTCTGAGATATGGAAAAGGTAGCAAAAACAAAATCAACTCGAATCCTTACCGGAGTTCCTTTCACGCCAGCTGCTCCTGGATTGCCGGCAACACCAGCAATTCCTCGAGCTCCGGGGAATCCAGGAGGTCCAGATACACCAGTAGAACCAGGACTTCCTTTTTCTCCAGGTGAGCCATCTTTTCCAGGACCACCAGCTAAACCTGACTCTCCAGGTTGACCGGGACGCCCAGATTCACCTAAGAACAGAACCCAGGTTGATGTCGAAATGAGATACATACGCAAACAAGTGCTTGAATTTAACTGCTGCTGCAGTTTTATTTTCATACCTCTTGGTCCCTGCAGTCCTTGGCTTCCTTTTGGTCCAATACCCCCCAAATCTCCCTTATTTCCAGGACTACCAGGGAAACCAGGTGCACCTGGCTTTCCTATAGCTCCCTAATAAAGAAATGTAATATTTTAAAAACATGAACGCATTTTTCTATTTGCCTCCATAAAGAATTTTAATAAATTCTCACTGATTGTCCGGGTGGTCCAGCAATCCCATCGATTCCCCTCAAACCAGGAGGTCCTGGTGGTCCTTCTCTTCCACGCTCACCACGAGGCCCTGCTGTTCCCTACACCGCAGAAACGTTTGGAATTACACATTACAAATTCCAACATAGTACCGTCAGTAGGTACCTAGAGGTAACTGGCTCATGACTCGGGAATATTAAATTAAAACACACCATTTGTCCAACTGGTCCAATAGGACCAACTATACCAACTGATCCCTTTTCTCCCGAGGCACCCTGATCTCCCTTTGCTCCATCAATGCCCGGAAATCCCCTGTGTCCTTTTATTCCGGGCAGGCCAGGCATCCCAGGCAAGCCTCTAGCCCCTGGGGGTCCTGCGGAGCCAGCCTGACCGCTGTCTCCATCTTCTCCTGTTTCTCCCTGTTAAGAACCAACCAAAATTTCAAAATCAAATTATGAAAGCGTGTTTAATGTGTCGACCGAGGATTTGAGCCTGATTCTGAAACACTGGTCCTTCAGCTTTACCAGTAGGATTCATGTGACAAATTGAAGAGTTATCTACATACTTCAATTTTAAATAATAATAATACAGGTAAAGCACTTGCATCTTTGCCTGGCAATCCAGGAAGTCCCCTGGGTCCTGCAACTCCTGGGGTGCCGAGGGGTCCTGAATCCCCTGGCTCTCCTCTTGTTCCTTGAAAGCCTTGTGGGCCAGCAGATCCCGACGGCCCAGGAGGCCCTCGCGGTCCTACTGGGCCAACCTGAGCTTGAAGATATGCAAAAGAGTCGGGAGCATAGAGTCCGGCTACTCCTCCAGATGACGGGCCCTTTTCACCTCCTGCCTGAGATAGTGCTAGTTGGTGATAGTACGATGAAACCTGAAAGCAAACAGGTGATCAGCTGATTGGGCTCTTATATATTTTTAAATAGTTGCTATCAATTGGGCTTTACTTTTAGTGGTCTGGTATTAATTTAGAAATAACTAATACACCTAAACAAGCTAAGAAAAGAAATTGTGCGAAACTTAAAATTCTGAAATCGAGAAGTGAAGACGTTTGGTCACTAGGTAATTTTCCAAACTGAATAGCCAATGACTGAAAACATTGATTAAATAATGTTTAGCTACAGGATTTAAGAGGGTGAATAATTGTTGGAATAGCACTTTACTACTCCTTTGTGAGATTGTTGGTCTGAAAGAAAATAACACTTACAAAATTGGACTTTTGAAGAGAATTGCAATTTATAAACTTACATCTGGTGCTTGTCCTGGTGGCCCTGGATTCCCTGGTATTCCTGGTGTTCCAGGTGATCCTGGATATCCTGATTCACCAGGTCGTCCAGTCTCGCCTGTGTTACCACTTTCTCCCTGAAACATAGAACAAAATGTCAGTGGGTACCAATAGAAGCTACATCACTTAAAAGGGAAATTATAATTCATTTGGGTGGGTCTGCTTTATCACTTCAGTCAGGGGCAATTTATCCTCACTCTTGGTCCAGGTAGTCCGATGGTGTCCACAGGAGAAGCCTCGGCAGCCTTTACGCCGCGACCCAAATCCGGCCTTGCTGGAAGAACGGTCTGTAAAGGCGGCTCTTCTTCGATATCTTCATCAGCACAAACTGGGCAGCATTCACCGAGTGGGATGTATTGTTGTGTTCCGCACTCCAATTTTGCGCACTCCACTCCTTGGCAAGAATTTCCTGTTGGCAAATATTAAGGCATGTAAATATTTATATTAAGTTAGTGAAAAAGCATTGTTACCTGTTGTAAGCAAAAAAATCTACTTGTTATCTCATCCAAATATATATTATTACTACAGCATGACATAAAGAAAAAAGCTGTTCTTCTAGATTATAAAATAATCGAGTTTGTTTGTGGGTTTGTTTTTTTGTCTGGCTATCATCCAGGAAGAGCAAGTCCCATTGGCACCAAACCTTCGCACACAAGTTTGTAATTTTCCTGCGTGAATTATGAGAATAATTTGAGCACTCTATCATCCACCCAACGCCCTCCATCCTCTTTGAAGTGGATGTGAGGACAGTTTTAAAGCGCAATCCATGCAAGTCTTCGGCCCGGGCAACGCCGGTAAAGCTGCTAGGATCTTCTATAACGTACGTACGTACAAGGTGAAGGTTCCTACCTATACAGATTTTCTCATTTAAACATAAAATTGATGAAGTGAAAATCAGATAGGTATTCTCAGCCTGACCCCCTGATTATTTTTTTGTGAGAATTGGGAAGGGTGCAGCTAAATAAATGTAAAAATTGTTTCTCCGGTTTAGTTAAAGCAACTGGTTATAAGCATGGTGGTTAGAAGTATGGAAAATGGCAAAATGTTGACATTTGTGTACATAATTAACTCTCGTACTTTGTAAAAAAAACTGTTAATAACTGGGTGAATGAATAACCCAGTTATTAACAGTTTTTTTTTAAACTAGTGCTGAAATTAGTTAGAAGACATGAGTCTTAAAAATTTAATAACCCTCGTACTCATGATTTAATTTTGCGTGGGGGTGACCAACGAGAGCTCATGGAGTTTTAAAGGGGCACAGGCTCCCTCTATAGCCACCCTCATAACACTGGTCCGTGGTCACTGAATAACCAATAAAATGCCACAGTCAGTTGTAGGGAATAAGTTACAACATGCTGCTGATGCCCAACCAGCTATCAGTGCGATATACGATAATTTGCTCTCTAGTGTAAATGAACTTGAGAGTCCATAAGTCAAAGGTCAATCATGAAAAGTCGTTAGTTATCAAATTTGCGTTATTTAAGATTGAAATATTCAAAATAAAGTTTTTAATAATCAAATTAATTTGGGCAAATCCTATAGATACATGATGGTGAAAATGAAACGAAATGAACGAGGCAAAACGAATGCATACAAGCTACATGAAGTATATATGCCTACTTACTCTACATAGCAAAATCCGAACAGTATATTTCTGCCAACGAATGTTTCTGAACTGGATATATTTGTGGGTGTGTTTACCTGTACGACAAGACTCTTGGCTGAGACAATCCACCCTGCCGTTCGTGCAAGTGCATGATGTGCAAGAGTCTGGGGACCAAGTCTCACCATCGTCGTATTGTTTACTCTCAAACGTGCATGTAAGAGAACCTAAAAGATCAACACATTGGAGTCAGCATAGGAGAGGTGTCTAAAATGCTAGTTTAGGTACTGGATGACGATATTTCATCTCACAAACAAATCACATGCTATGTGTTTGCACTACTCAGAAAGAGAAGTAGGTACGCGTATCCTACATGCATGTGACTGTGACTTAAAATATAGGACGCATTCTTTCATGCGGAATGTTTAGGGATACTACCAACTTCACATTGCTACAATCATGCTTTCCAGAAATGTTGCAGAATTTACCTCTGGTAACTGGTGATACTCTTGATTCTGGAGGACTTGTGACATAAGAACGAGGTGTCACTGTTGATGTTGATGGTGTAGTTGGAGGTGCCTTGGTTGTAGAAGGTCTTATGTCAACTGAAAACAAAAAAAACATATTATCAAAACGTCATCACGCTTTTAAGTTATAGGGTAGTCGTCGTCGTCGTCTTTGTTTTTTTTTAATTTTTGAGGCTTCCTGTGAAGGGGACAAAAATTACCCGGATCTTCTTCTTCTTCGTCTTCTTCTGGTGAATCAGTCTCTACTTCAGGTGTTGGCGTTAGCCTCCGTGGTGCTGAAGAAACTGGCGTAGAACCAGCTGGTGCTAGGGTAGTTGCCTTCCCTGCAGGAAAACAAATTTACACTGAAGCGGAAATTTTTCACGCAATTATAAATCGAACTACCACAACTCAAAAATCTAAACAGCCCTCCGAGGATGCATTGTATCATTGACAGTTTCGTCCATTAAGAATGAAATTACAAGTCTCACCTTTCTCCGTACCATAATCATAATAATCTTCGTCGTAGTTATTATAATCCCCATCGTAGTTCAAATTCGGATTGTCAGGTTGGCTTGGTTGTTGCGCTTGGGGTCTGCGACGTCTTTGCGAACGTGCGCTCGAAACGCATACAAGAGCCGCTAAAATCAGCACCCCAAAAACCCATTGGTTGCGCATATCTGCAGTTGGGAGAAGGGTTGGGGGGAGGCGATCCTCCTAACCCCGGTCCCAATGCAGTTACGAAAGAAACGATTGATAATTGCAGCAGACTGCAGACTGCTGACAGAACTTCCGACTGCCGCCTGGTAAGAAAGTCTGATTACTGAAGAGAAAGATTTGTTTTGGCTTTTACAACTCTGCCGGATGATTTAGTTATGAGATACTACACAGTCTAATGCAGTTGCCAGTTGGGGAAGCTGGAAGGAGGAGGAACTTGAAGGAGAAATGGTAGATAAGAAGGAATTTACAAGATGTTCTTCGTCAATCTGAGTTACTGGATGATGTTATATATCTATATTTGCGTGACAGGCGGCGAAAGTATTAAGCACCGAAAGAAGAAGATTTTCACCAAATTTGCATCTAGTTTCAATATCCTTGCTATTTCTCACATTAACTTTTAAAATATTTTCATATCATATATAATTCTGGGATAGTGGAAAAGGCATTGGTTACTGCTCAGGTTGACAAGCACTTAAACGAAATGCTCTGTAGTAACAAATCTGAAGTAATAGTCAAGAACAGTAATTAACACAAATTTGTGAAGACACTAGCATGAATTTGACCATTTGATAACCCTTGATTTCGGGTCAATTTTTTCATCAGTGAATTAATCATTCGTCTAAAGATGTACGTTTTTTCGAGTAGTCAGAAGAAAAGCATAAAAACAGTGCCAAAGAAGGAAGAATTTTTTCGAAATTATGATTTTAAAATAATCATGTGCATCCTCGGCAAAGATCTGGGATTTGTTGCGTGTAGACCTTAAACGATGTGAACAGAAAACAATAAATTTGTCAGGAGGAATTAGCAGTTAGTAATCTGTGCTGTATCCAAGCGCATTCTTTCAGTGGCCAAATGACGAAATTCGGAAGATAAAAACTCATGTTAGAATGTGTTCTCTATGAGCTGGTATGACCACAAAAACTAAAACCCATAAACCTAATAATTGGACTTGAGACATGTATAAAAACCAGAAAGGTCAAATGTCAAACCCTTTCAACAATTTCATGACTTGAATGCACATAAGACCGAGCTCGAATCGATTTTTTTGCATAAGTGAAATAAAACAAACCATTGGTATCCGGAATAGCCTTCCGGCGTGTCAGGAGGCATCGGGAATGGAAAAGGAGCGGGTAAGAAGACGGCCGTGCACTTTTGGTGGCGGAACTATCCCAGCATTTGCTTAGAATGGATGAAGTTGGAAAGATGAAATGGTGTGGAATGGAATGGTTGTAGATGATACCGACCCCGAACACGTGGTCGGCGAGGGGAGGGGGGAGGCTCGGTGCCGGCCTCGGATAATTAGCATAATTTGTGTGGTTATTTACTGAAGTACGAAAATTGCATTGTGTGCGTGAAGTAGGAACTATCTGTTCAATGATTTAAATTTTTACGAAGTACAGTTGACTGAATGAGCATTTCAAGTTACAACTGAGTGATCCTTTTCCAAATAATGCAATTATCTACGAAAGCTCACCGGCGTGCTTCAAGAAAAAAAGGCATGTGAAAAAATCAGATAGATTCTGAACGAGCTACACTATATCGCACCTTTAAAGTGCATAAACAAATTCTAACTACTTACTAGCTATCGGCAAGAAAATTATTCGTAAGTTTAGTGATGAGCAAAAACCATGCATTTTTATGTTGTGATATTCACAGCCAGCTGTGGGCCACACAAATTGTTTGTGACACCAAATAGGGTCTTGTTAATGCATCAAATAATGTCAGAGCAATAAAGATCTAACGTCCAGTTAGCATACTTTGCTTTCATAGCACTGATGCAAAACATTACAAACGATCCGCATTGCTGGTCCAGGAGTGCCCACGATCGTCGATGCCTGATCAAAAGGGTATTTATTCGTAAAGGATATTGATGTACACTCTATAACCTTCCATTGCTATTTTACAGTCTTCGGGGTGGTCGCGTATCAAGACGAAACACTTGGACCTTTCTTGCTTGAACAATAACGGATGCATGTACCAAAGAAATGTGAACCAACTTATTACTGGTCAACTTAATTCAAGTCGATGTAAATGAATAGATGCCTAACATTATTGCTTAAAACTCACTTGCCGAAGTTAAAGTAGCTTGTTATTAAAGCGGTGATTATTTATTACTAGGACTATTTATACTAATGAAACAGCTGCACGCATCAATCAAAATGAATTGAACTTTTGGAAAAACATTAACGCACCAATATTGATCACCAATACTACATCCATACGCATCGATGGAGACTCATGAGTGTGATTCAAAGCATTATTAGAGGTATACTCGTTATGCCAACTTTGGATCATGGTTCAAATGGATTTCCAGAGCCCAATTTGAGTTGTATTCGACTAACGATTCCATCGAACGTGCACAATGAAGCACATCATAAGCGTGGTTTTATCAACTGCGCAGCCTTGCTTATTCATCAACTGCATCTTGCAACTTGCAAGGAGCTATAGAAACTCTATAACAGAACAGCAACCCCTATAGTTCTGAGTTCTTAAAAAGTCGTCCTACAACAACACAACCCAATCACATCGCCTTTCCTCCCTCTGTATTGATACAAGTAAGAAGTAAACGATCACACATGGCAATTTTTTACGCTCACAACCATATGGCCCTCAAAAAAGCCTTCTTCAAGCTCGGTATCCTACCGATCAAAAATAATTATTTAGATAAGCATTTAAAGTGTGTGTTAAATCTTTGCTGGTACATATAACCTTTATCTATGCAAATATATTATAAGAAGTGGCATAATAGCACCCACATACTTTTTGACAGAACTGAAGGATTAAGAAAATTAAACCCAGCCGTTAATTATAAAACGCGTTCAAGACTTTTGGAAGGAAGGTCATGAATCATTCGTGAGCCATGACTCACGGCAAACTTATTGAATGAAATTTATGAAAGGAACTTATTATTGAAAGTGCGTACTACTGTATGATAAGAAATAGATCATTTAACAGAGCAAAAAATCAAACATCGCTAAAACGTCCACCATAATCGCAAGGGCGAAACAAGTTTGGCTTAGGCAATATTGTAGATTAAAAGGCCTCTATTGATTTTGGCAGGCATGTATTGGTAATAGCATGTAAAATAATTGTGAGAAGCCAACTAAAATTGTAATACCTACCTCGTTGGTTTCAATATAGGGCAGGAAAGAAGTATCTTTCGTTTCATGCTTTGGAAAACTCGTCCACCTCCCCACCCTCTCCAACTGATACGAAGGCTACTTCCTATAAAGCAATAGGATTGGGAACCCTTAGGAATATCACCAAGTTTACATAGATGACAAAAGAGAAAAGTAAAATCCAGTCACTCGACTGCCATTCGCGAACAAAGTGGACTTACAGAGGAAAACACAGATATGGTAAGTTCATTTGTATTACGGTTTTCGAGTGAACGTGAACTTCAAAAAGTTTGATTCCATGAAACTGAAAGGAAATGCAATACGCATGATTATTAGTACGAATAGAAATTAATAAAAAAGCAGCAAACCCCTATCAATGATAGCCAGATCGCAGACGTGGGCAGTTAGCGAAATGTCTGGAAATAGACTTTTGGTCATATACATCTGCAGCCAGCGTTACGTAATCCTCACCATTACTACATGTGCTATTGTAGTTAGCATACTTTGTCGGAATGAGTCTGGTAAATTAATCAGCAAATATGTTAATGGTGGATTCTTGTCGTAAAACGAGTGAAGGTACAAAAGTGCAGACGGTTGGTTCTTCGGACTGTATCACCCCTTTTCAATAGTTAGCCAAGTGTAAAAACATGGCTGACAATAAGTTCTAATCACCATAAGAAAACGAATTTGGTACAATATTTTTTTATTAGGCAATCTGAGATAAAATTTTCATTAAAATCTCAAATATCGTCTATTTATACTGTCCAAATATACATTATACCTGCTTGTAAAGCCAAAGGTATTCCCAATTACAATCGTGATTCGTAACTGGTGCTCATAATCCTCAAACTCCCTCAATTAATGAAGTTTGAGAAATGTGACAATGGCCTTAACGCATTAATTATGTAACCACCCTATTCTCCCTGTTGAAGACATCTCTGGGGACCATCGTAAAACTCGGCTACGGGCTGATGTTGCTTTCGGTGCTGTTAATGCTGTGGGCATCTATGGTGGGCGCCAGAGACCTGGCTCCTGTTACTTACCCAACATGCTACTTCAACCCTCTTTGCACTTGCTCGAAAGCTGTGCCTGATTTGGGAATTGTGCGGTGTCACAATGTGCCACTGCCACGATTACCCCCTCCACTTAACACATCAAAAGTATGTTTTTTACACATATTTATTGAACATTTTAATTGATTACTTTACGAGTAAAATACTATTGGAATAGTGTCTTGGAAGTTTTAATGGCAGACACTCACTTTTAGGTATTCATGCTTCACATGGAGAATAATGGACTTCGATCCCTCGAGCCTCATTTCTTCCAAGGCACAGGACTCTACCGACTCGCTATTAGTCATAATCCTCTCAACGAGATTCCCGACGAAGCTTTCATGGGTCTGGAGCATTCTCTTTGGGAACTTAAACTACAAGACGATCGACTTCGAACGTTTCCCAGTCGAGCACTACGACACCTTCAAAAGTTGAAAATACTAGATTTAGAAGGTTGAGCACTTTTACATTCTATTTTATATGATTTGCAATGCTTATGTTTCCACTGGTAATATTGAAGTTGTTGTATTTTCCTTAATAACTCGCAGACAACGAGATAACAGAGATCTTTCCCGAAAGTTGGCGTGGATTAGAGTCATCTCTCCAGACTCTTATGCTTGCCGACAACCGGATATCCATATTAGCAAGCGACGCTTTCACATCCCTGACGATGCTGGACACTCTGGACTTAAGCGGAAACGCCATCATGGAGCTGGACGTCGATACTTTTCGGTCGGGATTGCCTAGGTGAGCCCACTGTCTGTCACTTATCAGAAAGAAAAGTCTATGCCCATGCCCATGCCGGCCCATGCGTGACCAGGATTTGAACAGAGACATTTTTGGTCACGGAAAAGTGTCGTGGTGTGGTCCGCTATTAGGAATGGAAAACGACGGTTAATTTGTAATGGAAATGTGGGTGTTAAGTTCAGAAATCAACAATATCTACAAAATCGGGAGAGTCTTAAACACAATGACCGAGACAAAATGGCGGGGAATGAAGGGGGCTATGCCAGTGGCTGTACCCCCGCAAAAAAATGTAATGAAGATCATTTTTGGAGTGAATCTATGCGCTAAAGTAAAAATCTTAAGCTGAGTAGGTAAAGCTCTAGTTCAAACAGCATTTTTGGACCTCTGTGGACAACCCCTTCTGGTTCATGTCGACCTCTCTGAATAAACAGGGTTTACGTGAGTTTACGCCCAAACTAACGGCTGACTTGACTTACACAAGAGCTGAAAATGGGATACAGTGGCATGCGTCCGGATCACGTGATACAACCATACAGCTATAGTCTAAGCCACGAAACGTGACTTGATTCAATTGTGTCGAACAGATTATATACCCTCGTATGCCCTTGTCAATTAATCCACGGCATGAAACGAAATCGAAATGTGATTTCATGCTAATGAATATTTCTATGCCACACATAAGGGCTTAATCAACCAACTAGACGCCATTATAATCGTAAAGTGATAGTAGGTTCAGCTAAAGCGTAGCTTATGCACGCATCTGCGGGTAGGATCCAATTGTACCCTAACGTGGAATTGCCTGCTACTGGTCCCAGGTTCGATCCTGGTGACCGGGTATCCCACAATCATTCCAGGCAAAATGCTGAGATAATTCCTCCGCCAAAAGAGGACGACCGTCTCTTAACACCTCCCTTTCATGTTCCCTTATCCCAACCCCCTCCAGTCAAGCTGCAATGAGCTCGTGCGATTTTAAGAATATTAAAATCACTTCAAAAATACCTGCTTACTCGAGGATTTGAACCTCGGACCTTTTTGCTTACCGGGTAAATGCTCTAAACCACTGAGCTAAGCAAGAAATACCGTACCTTGCTTAGCTCAGTGGTTTAGAGCATTTGCCCGGTAAGCAAAAAGGTCAGGGGTTCAAATCCTCGAGTAAGCAGGTATTTTTGAAGCGATTTTAATATTCTTAAAATTATAACTAGCTGTGTAATTGGCTTAAAAAGTTGAATTCTTGTCATCTCAGCGTATCCCACGTTATTGGGAGTTATTCGAGTTGGTTAGAGTGTAATGCAGTACAGCATTGCTTG
>QKMV01002153.1:0-13941 GCA_003287335.1 Lednia tumana
CGAAACGTTGGCAGTTTAGTTTCAGTTAAGTTTTCAGCATTTTAACCCAGTTATTAACAGTTTTTTTTTAAACTTGAGAAGTTAGTTTTTTGAGAAGTCGGTATTATCCCATGTACCTAAGTCCCAATCTCTAATGCTTAATTATTCAAATTGCTTTAGCTTCCTTTACAAAATTAGTTTCGTTCGCTGTCGAAACCAGTTTTTATGTTTCATATGGTGTATATATAGATACTATATGTACATGCATAGAACCTATATGCTAGAATCAAAGTTTTGGCAGTTCATACTGATACTGATTTGGAATAAAAAGCTTTACGGCTTAAAAACGGGTTGAATAGAACGGTTTTTTTCAAGTTGATCTATATATTTACACAAATATGTTAGAATTGACATTTCCCCGGTTATACATTTAAAAAATGCAAACTTCTGGCTATGTCGCGTAGAATATTTTCTTTGCTACTTCAACGTTTTGCACAGGTCTTCCTGCGCTCCATCAGGGGTGAACTGATGAACCCCTGATAAAGCGCCGCGAGAACTGTGCGAAACGTTCGGGGGAAAAAAACTACATAGCATAACCAAAAGTTTTATTTTAATAATGTATACCTAGTAATGACTTCCACACGATGCGCTGTGCGCTGAAGAGGCAAACGTGAAATCATACCTCAAGCGAATATTTTATTCGCAGACAACACTTTTGACGAAATTAAACCTCGTTTCGAAGCCTTAATTAAATGAACGTTAATTGGTTTTCAAAGTCTGCAAATTGTGTGTCATATTTCAAAAGTTTGGTTTAAATACCTACTTTGATAATGTTCTCTGTGGTTTCCTATTTCGTAATTATCGTTTCGTTATGGATCCTACATAATGATCAATTTGTGAATTCAATGCTTGTGCCGTGCCTACAGTATTATAATTTGAACTGTTGTTTTCTGGATACCTGAGAATGTGTTCACGCAATGAAATTGTTAGGAAACCGTTTCAAAATATTCGTTTCTAATCATTAGTGTCTAGTTGTAAAACAAACATATGCATAGTAGCTATCTCTACGTATCTGTTGTACGTGCCATTGATGAGCGCGGAGGAATGTTGACACATTCAAAGATGCCTTAGTATAGATACTGCTGCTGACGAAAGACAACTTTTTACACCCCAGCTGAGTTTAGCGGGTAGTATTGTTAAACGGACATGGCGAATATGAATGCGAATGAAAGTGTGTATGGGCTTGGGGCCTAAATCGCTGAGGCCAACATTGCCGTTGCTGGACCACCAACATAATGGTGAAGTATAATCCAAGCTGAATAATCCATACATAAACGCGGTGTTAAATAAATTAACATTTTAATCCGTGTTACCATTTAGAATTTGCCGTTCCACTTGCAATTTCCATGCGGGACTTTTCCGCACTTAAACTCAGTTGTGTTTTATAAAATGTGGGCGGTAGAGGAAGATATTAAAACGTACCAATTTAGCGAAGGTAACTTAATTTCGGCTAAAATCGCAACTGAATTATGATCCGATGGTAATAATATATACAGAAATATTTTGCAAGATAAAAACACCGACAGAAACTATACCATCGTCTGAGAGTGTATATATAGATCGTGCTTTTCTACGACTAGAAGAGCCGAAAGAGCACTGTACAGAATGATTTTTAAATAACAGTGTATTTCTTTTTTCCTCGAGATTAAATAAAATGCTTTTGACAACAAGATTCTCCGATAAGCGTATGTCAATGTTATTTATTTGTTAGAATGCATCAGGCTCGTCGCAAGAACGTTACTTGATCCATAGTTTCTGGCGTCCATTCTGCATTGAACTAATGATGTACAATGGAAGGGAATGAGGCTCAATTTAATCATTGAATCTCTTTGGTGGATTGTTCGTTGCATGATTGTGACAAGTGGTTTTGCCGAGAACCGCTCTTTGGTGGTGTTCCATTCCCTGGCATTCGAATGTCATTAAACTCGCAGAATTCGCAAGCGTCGAAGAATGCGAATTTCACTGTCCGTGATTCCGTTCTAATTTACACACATTTTTACATGACCGGCCGCCGGACGCGAGTACGTTTCTGGCAGAGACTTTTTTTGACTTATTTTACGGCAATGAACCGACTACCGGAATAACCCCAAAAAATGCGCCAGTATACGAATCGACTACTGTAACTTCCGACTAACACAACTACCGACTAACACAACTACCGACTACCACAACTACCGACTAGTTATAGAATCTTAAACTGAAGAAATAAAATGTCGGACCCATGAAGTAAGGACGCATTCTGTTACTAACATACTGCCAATAAAGTATCTGGAGACTTTCAGCATTTAGCAGGGCGCGGATCATCCAAACTGCTTTATGTGTGCACTGTTGGCGCTCGGTGACCAAGAAAAAAAAACTACCCGAAATTTACTAGCACGCCGGACCCCCAAACGCCCAATACTTTTTACCGTGGTCGCAACTCAACTCAATTCTCTTCAGAAAACCTGCAACTTTTATGGAATTGGCATAAACTTTATCAACTCTTTTATAGAGTGAACGATGCTAAATTTGTCCTATTCATAAGAATCCGTTTATGCTTACAATATAAATCTACCCATCCCCGAATGACTTCTAACGTGCTCTGAAATCTAACTCGGCCAATTCATATGGTCCGCCTCTGAGTTGTTACCCCAGTGAAGACCAGTTTCTTAATTGACGAGATGGGCCTTTAATGAAAACTACTACTCAATTAGAACTCAAAAAGTCAAAACAAAATTAAATAGATTGCCATCAAACGCACACGACTGCTCCGATAATTACTCAATTCCTTTGATCAGACGAAGAAAACCCGTCCTCAACTACACATTATCACTCGGAACACAGGGGCTAAATTGATTTTTAATCAACTACCATTAATTATTTAGGATTTCTCAAGCTCTTGGGAAAATAAACTTTTTCAACTAGCAATTACTGACCTCAAATCCGCCACTGCCCCTGGGTAATTGCACCCGCAGATAAGGTGGTGTAGAAATTGGTCTCGCTGCTCGATCCGATGTACTTTATATATATATATATATAGCATCGTCGTCTCGAGAAGTTTAAATAGCTGCAGCCAGAACCAACTTTCAGAAGACGTTCATTAATTGATCGCAATACACTTCTAAACTTATTTCTTAATAGGTAAGATGTTATTCAATTAACTTTTATACATACTCTTTCTGTAGGTTCATTTGTAGACTCAAGTACTTTGAGTTGGCTAAATTGAAGAGTACGAAAACTATACAAACCACAGACACGGTTGAAAAATCGAATCTGCTTGAATTTTAGCGTAACAGCTGAGATGTCATAAATCACATTGACATTCGTCTCGCTCTTCACACATGGATGAATCCATTCGGAATTCGGAATTAGCAATGACTATTTAAACCAAAACAATTCAAATAGATCGTATCTGTGTGTATATAGGTATAGTATGGTGCAGTGATAGTGGGTGGTTAGGGGGTAGTAAATGGGCGTTGTAAATAAGAGTTCGGCCGCTTGGGGTGCCACAACTGTGGTTGACTCTCAAGGGGCCTACCCACCACCCTATTTTCCCCGACACGCATGAATTGGCGGCAGCAGTGCCTAGTTTCAGTCTGTTGGAGCTCGTAGACTCTCTACGTACAGTCTAGCTTGCAGATAGCTCGCGCTTTTTGCCCTAATTTGTGTTTAATAGAAACGAATAGCGGAAATATTTTGCTGAAGTTTTGAAATAATAAAACTGTCGTGTTAAAAAAGGAGGCGAAGAAAATTGTTATAGATATCTATACCTTTGACGTTTCCGATAGGGATACATTGCCATTTGCAACGACAGGAAAAAGGCCAGCTTTCGCCTGTTTTTCATGTGCGTGGCATATCTGTGAGAATTGAGAGGTTCCTAATGAAAATTCCGTGCTGACAGCGTAGTTTGGTGCAAAAACCTAGGCAAAAGAATACTATGGCTATCTACGGACATAAACGTACACTCAAGCAATCATAAATTGGCTGATAAAAGATAAAGCAGATCACGTTTGCTCCATTGAAACTTATTGAAACCTGTTTCTCTATCTTTCTCCGCGTGACCGATTTATGTTTCCTTGAGTGTACCTGCGAACAAATTTCTCGATAGCTATATATACACGTATATATATATATAATAAACACTAATAACGATTTTTTGTCTCTGAAACTGCTAAAGCCACAAAATTGTGTAATGCTGATCCAGAATTCCGCACTAGTCTCATTCGTACTCGCTCTCTCCTGCTCTCTCGGTCCTTATTTTCAGCCATTACTCCATCCCCTTCGAGCATGCTTTCGATATGAGCACAGGAATGTCTCAACATGAAGACGACTAAGCGATCGGATAATTGTAATGACTATATTTCCAACTACAGGGATGATGATCGTCATTATGAATGATATCCAATAACAATAGCCATTATAAGTGAATTGAATGCATTTATTGGATTATAGATTCCTTAGCAACATTGCGTCTCTAAGGAATCTAGAATCCAATATATAAATACACAGCAAGTCTGAACACTTGATGACTTTAACAAATGAAATTAATTTAAACTTGGCAGCAGTTAGTTTTATATTTAAATATAGAACAAAAAACAGTGACACATTTGTGATACATGATACCATTTTCCAATTTAGAAAAGTGTGGCCTTTTGGACTTCCTTTTTCCATTTGATAACATACGATAATAGTTAAAGTATGCAAGATGGCTTGATGCCATGGACGAATTTTTAATCGTTCAAATTGTTTGTGGGGTCATTTTATGAGGCTGGATGTCAAAAGTAGTTTTATTTATTAAAGCGTTCATAGTAGTTCTATGTTATTTCAATGTCCTTATAACACCTTTTTACTTAATATTATAATTTATAATGTGATGGTATTAATTTTCTATCATGCCAAAAGGTGTGTCGAATTTGGTAAAGCCACTACATTATCAACGTGCCACGTATGCCACCGCTTTGGGGGCATTGCAGCTGCCTATTGAATTGCACGACTTGTGGGTTCCATTTATGATTAAACTTCTACGTTTTTCTCTTCTTACACTCCCCAAGCGAGCCGGAGTTATTTCCCATTGAGGAATGGACCCAGCCAGCGCTTTTTATCGCATTTTTTTTTCTTCCTCGCACTAAACATGAGACTTGAAAACTTTCACACAACTTGGGCTGCTCCTAGATTTAGGACAATCCAGGAATTTCGGGGTCGAATCACATTGCTTGAAAATGAATGGGACATTCTGTCCGAAACATCGGTATAATCTTGTTGAGTCCTATCTAGAATGATTTCCACTGCAAAAGTTAAAAAAGCATGGTGGAGTGGCTCCGTTAGTATGTATGTACTTTTCCAACATCACTCAAAGTCGCATTCCCATTTCCCAGACGGCATCAACAAAAGGTGTAGTAGGTACTCTAATTGACTAAAACAATCATAAAACGTTAATTCATCGATCGAATCATGTCAAAATCATTAGATTTTCTCTTAGAACCCATTTTTCTTTTATTTCAGAGTCATACAATTCAGAACTTGGAGACATACACCCAGTACCGAGTGTCGTTACAAGTATTCAATCCAGAAGGACCAGGACCAAGTACCACGGTGCTGGTAATGACGGATGAAGGGGGTAAGTTTTTGCTTCCATTGCCAATCGCTACCACTGACTACGGCGTGCAATAATGTGTACAGTGAGGCTTGAAACGGCTCTAACTTCTGCTCCAAGACGACTTGGTCGGTAAGTCGCTGAGCGGCGCTTCGACATAGTTCATAGCAACGCTCGATAGACTGCGCCAGTTGCTTCTACACTTCCGAACGAAGTATGCATCCGCTGTCGGCCCATCGGCAAACTAACTTCATTTTCATGCATTTTATTTGAATTTGAAATCAAAAAGCACTAAACACATATAACCCAATAACCGTCTTTAGGATAATGAATGAAACAAAGATTTATTGCCTGAGCTAATGAATGGATGCTAAATGCTGTCAATAATCCACAGTGTGTAAAGTATGTTGCCAGTGTCACCTATCACGACGCAAGTAAGTATGAACGTGTGACATACGCCCCTTTGTCATTGATCATATTTCACACAAAAATTGATATTTATTTCGAGTATTTTTTGCTGTAAATCAAGTTCACGTTTGACATTGCCATTAGAGTAGTACGTTGGGACGGTACGGTATGTGCTAAAACATGTTAAAATTGTATTCATCTACGATTTCGACAGGCACCTTTGACCTTCCCGAAAAGATTATTATTAGATGCATCTACGGGCTATTTTAGTATTTTCCACAAATATCTGCAGTAAGTTTTGAATTTTCCTACCAAAAATAGAAATAATATATTAACAGCCTCTCTGCTGTTAGCTTCGTAACATTGGATGAGCGTAGCGAAGACATCAATTCGGCTAGTCGTAGCAAAAACCTTGACATGATTTTTTTTTTGTTGTTCTACCATGGATTTGCCACGTTATTTAGCTCAATCAGTGCAACATTTTTCCTGAAATTCGCAATTCTGAAAATGGTTGCCAATTCTATAGACTTTTCCCACAGTTAGTTTGCTGTCCGTGGAACAAACGGCTTCATCAATTTCAGCGAAAGTTGCAGGATGCCATTATAAGGTTTCAACTTGGAATTGATAACGTTTTGAGCGCAATCTCAGTTGTCTTTTAGACCGTGTGTTTGTAATATTTTCAGATTTAATTCAAATTTGTCACGCTCTCCACGCCAAAGTTCAGTTTTTTTTGTGAAACTTTGAAAGGACGTGTAAGGTTTGAAAAACGATCGTATTACATTTTTAGCGTGATCTGTAATGTCAGATTCTTTGTAAATCACTTTTTTCTTTTTTATCGTAATTTACCGTTTCTCTCCTACCAGTTGAATTGAATGAGTGTTAACCTTTTTGTTGAAAATAACTAAGCGACTTGCAAAATTGTATCTATAAAAGAAGTTTTACAAGACACATTACGCTCATCCACTTGAATGCGCGTTTCTTAGAACCCGAACCTTTTTGTTGAGAAAGGTAAGCGACTTGAAAAATTGCCAATATAAAAGAAAATTTGCGAGAGACATTACGTTCATCCAACGACGTGTCCACATTTAGCGATTAGCACTTTGGTGAAGCCCAGGTTAATTAAATATCGTTTTTTGGCCACGGGACTCACAGATAGCGCGATGTAGGTACCTACAATCTATATGCTCATTTTCATTAGATTACTTAAAATCAGAGCCCTCTCGATGGGTGGAATATGGGTCATAGTAATCTTTAAAACAATTGCTTGCATGGTGCCTATCTTTTTCCTGTGTGCTGACTGCTGATGCTACAAACGGTAGTACATGGTAGTACTAGGGATTCGCCGTAACGCTATATGTCGACAAGGTGCGAGATGAGCGTGATGTGTCTTGCAAAGCTTCTTTTCTAGTAAAAAATGTACAAGTGCTAACGTTTTTCAACGTAATGTTCGGTTGGTAAGAAGCACGCATTCAAAATACCACAAAAACGCGATTGATAAGGAAATAACTGATACAATTCTAAGTTGAAACCTTTCAAATGTATCCCGTAAGATTGATTGAAATTTAGAAACAAATAGTGGAAAAGTCAATAAAATTAGCAAAAATGTACAGAAATACGAATTTCAGGAAAAATATGACATGGATTTCACTCGAATACAAGGAAAATCAGAGAATAAGAGCTTTTAAAGGTTCTCTGTAAATTTCGTTGAAATCGGCTCAAGCGTTTGGCCGGCATCGTGCGAACAAACGGAAATTGATGTCTTCGCTTCACTCGCTTCGCTCATCCAAATAATATCGATTTACTTTCTTCTCCTGCAAAAAGACCTGACAAGCGAATTTTAATTCATTAAACCGCAAGAATTTTTCACGAAAAACGTATGCCAGACCGACCGCCCGCCACATTTTTGGTAAAATCGAGTAAGTAGAGCTTGCCGCTAGATAGCATGGGACTCCCAAATCGCTTGGATCCTGTACGCCCGCTCGCTGGCTGGCTGGCGGTCGTTGTGCACTGTTCAATCCAATTGCCGCTCCCCTCCGACTTGGCTACCCGCCTTGTCTGCTGCCATCCTGCCATCCTGCTTGCCTGCCTGCCATCAGTTCCATGCATGAAACGAAAGTTGGAGCGAAATCTCACGCGGGGAGGAGCCATTCTCGAGTCATCTTCGGCAATTTAGTGTAGTTGTTTTCGAAGATGTTGTGTGTCTCCGGTCAGATAGGTTATTGTTTTGTGTGAATTTTCGGTTATGTGGTGTGTGTGTTGAACGATTATTCGGTGCTAAAAGAGGCTCGGATCGAATAAGTGTGCTTACGCCAATAGACATTTTACTGTATCTAGCCTCAAAGTATTACTAGAACGACTAGTAGAACTATCCAGCAATTAAAGATCTCGCGCGGAGGAACAAGTTTTGTTAACCACTTGCATTGCAAAATGGAGGAGAAAATTTAAGTTAATAGCAGCATCGGTCGGAATTTTGAATTGGTGTAGCATAACTTTCGGGGTCAATACAGAGTCGAAATCATGACCGTTTTAACACAAGTGTTATTCGTGGGCGTGTTATTTTACGAATGCATTCTGACAAACGGCCAAGAGGATGGGAGCTGGGTAGACACAGGAGGTAACTGTCACTTTAATTATCAACACATCTCGTGGTCCCACTCCCAACTTTGCAAAGTAGCTGTCGGCCAGTTCATTGATCCGAATGTCTGGTGCCGCAGTAAAAATTATTCAGGAATATTACGTTAACCATGAGGTGAAAATCGCATTGTTCTTAACTGTGAGCTAAGTAATTTAAGGGCTTCAAGAACTGTGATATAGTTGTTGAGATCACAGTCTGGTTGGAGTTTGCCCTGAGGCTGATAGCTGGATCAATACCCCAGCCGGCCAGGTCGGTTTGCAGAGCCCATCAAATTGAGACTAACTCAAGTTTCTAAGCAAAGTTGAGAAAAACTAAATGATGTTTGACATTGACAGGTGCTGTCATATCTGAATGCAGCCCTTTTTTCTGGTGGTAAACCTTGAAGTGCATTTACAGGTGTTAGCTCCCATAAAGACAGGTGGACAGAAATGAGCAGAATTTTTTTTCAATTTTTTACAAATTACATTTTTTAATGCATACATATACAAGCATTACGTTCGACTTGTATAGAGATCTCAGATTTGTTGACCTCTTCCCATTCAAGAACACATTTTAAATTAATATCTGTGTATGCGATCGGCTATCACTGAAATAGTAGTAAATGGGTACCACTTCAATGTGGTCTCTACTCTGGCAGTACAGACTTCAGAGTGATGATATTGATATCTGAATTATTATAGGCACAATAATTTTCCACCGCGCATAGACCTGAAAAAATTATCCGGTATGCGCTCCGACGATATTGGTTCCTAAAGCTGTTTCATGTTTCCAAAAATATTGGCTGCACCACTAGAATTTGACACAAAGGAGTTGATCAGGGACTAATGCTTGATTTTGCCCCTTTTAAAAACATCCTATGGGTTCCCATGCTTACATTATTTAGCAATCAAAGGCACCACTTAAATTTCCAAAAGATATTGCACACACTTAAATAATTCATTGCCAATTCCATCCATTGCAATTCATTTGCTTACCGAGGTGTTGGGAGCACCTAGATTAGGCTTCTGGAAATGGAAAACAGTCCCTGGGAGAGAGATTGACATAATAGGTTTCAATGAGCCTCAATGGAGCAAACATGATCTGCTATCATCTCTATTATCAGCCAACTTGTTACTCTAGGAATGTACCTACCTAATAAATGGCTGTTGTTGCTCTTCATCCCTTGTTGTCTACTTCTGTGCTACTACCTACCTAATCTACCCGATCAATAAATTTGCAATTACATTCTACAAAAAAAAACTAATCAGTATATGCCCACTGAGTACCTGCTAATACACTGCCTAATCAGTCATCTTAGTATTGTTAATTTGTGTCAAAAACAAAAATAAATACAGATAGTAAAGGGGTATTACAATGTCTAGCTTAAGTCCAGTCTAGTAAACCTCCAGCTAGCAGGTATGCTAAAGGATAGGGCATAAAATTTTACCTCGTACTTATCCTCTGGCTAAGTCACTAGCCAGACATTGTAATTCAGGCCCTTAGTACCTAGTGCCTACAGGCTATTAATATTGTCAATCCAAACAAAATATATCTGCTTTAATACCTTTGCCTTGGACAAAGGTCTCGCACATAATCATATAAACATATGTTCATTTATTTCCAGTACCAAGCCGTCCATTGAACGTGACTGTTCTTCACGTGACACCCACGTCGATCGACCTGACTTGGGCCGAACCTGAGAGTCCAAACGGTCAGATCACCGGCTACCGGCTGTACTACATGCATGCCAACTACACAGATGTGAAGACGGTGAAGCCAGTTCGCAGCGCCTCTTCTAGCCCTATCATCGAATTCATGCTGTCCGACTTAAGTATGCCGAAACTTTTCTTTATAGATTTGGGATGAACACACAGCTTCTCATATTTCTGTTTGTCTGAAAGGGTCTTGAAGCTGGTTAGAAGCGAGCTGCTTGCATTGGTACACATTTAAAGTTTGGAATAGCTCTGGGGAGTCATGAAAGTTTCCACAAATAGGTTAGCTGGGCACCGAGATCGAACTTACAACGTCTCTGGATTGCAAGGCAGGCCAAATTGGTACCTTTATCACTGGCATTATGGTTTGATTGTTGATACAGAAAATAAATGAGCTTAAACTATGAATTATTAAAACTGATTAGGCACACACCCGAATATCTAAAGAAGTTGCCTTCCAGATAGAACAAAAGCATGGCAGCAACAGAGACTTTCTGCCAATGTCTCTTGCCTTAGCACTTGATCAGTCTTCGCTATCTACCAGCTGATAGCTTACAGGATATAATAGGCATATTTTCCGACATACACCCACATCTCTATTATTTTGGATTTATAGTAGTAAACCAGACACCTAATCAATCGGTAGTCCGCTTTGGTTGATACCTACAGAATAAGTGAAATACTGTCTTGCTAACTTCGATTTTTTTTGTATTGGGATAAATTTGTAGCCAGAACATAGGCTAGTTGGTGTGTCTCCAATGACAAGTCATTTCACAAAGCCAGTAGCTTGCAGTAGGGGTTTCAATACCTACATCACCAATTTTATCAGCTAGTTGACACTCCTGCAATTAAACTAATCAAAGTAATCTGAGGTTAAATGAGGTAAAATGAGGTTAAATGTAGCTTCATAATATAATTGTATATATTCTTTTCTTCTCAGAACCGTTCACCGAGTATAAGATCTGGCTAAAAGCCTTTACGTGGAAAAACGAAGGTGATCCTTCAGAAGCTGTTCGTCACAAAACGGATATTAGTGGTCCAAGCACTCCACAGATCTTGAACCTCACCTGCCAGTCACATGACACTCTCTTCTTGCAATGGAAGCGGCCATTGGAATTTTACAACACAATTGACTTTTACACCATCTTCTACAGAGATGAAGTTGCAACTGACTTTGAAGAAATCAGGGTGGAAACTTCAAAGGAACATTTGGAGAGCATGGTAATTAGTCCTTGAAACTTGTCTGTTATCTTTTACTGATTAGATAAGAAAGGTGTATTGTGGTTTCTATGGAAATGGTAGTATAATATGTAGTTTAGTTGGAGATAGAGCAGTGTTCTTGTGAGTTAGCAGCTTAGGAATGTGGTTATATTATCGAAGCTATGAATGATATAAGTTATAATGTTTTATTTTGTGTTGCAGATGCTGATTCCAAACCTGACTGTAAACACATGGTATGAAATTAAAATTCAAGGTGCATCCCGGAGTATTTTTGATCGGCAAAAAATCAATCTAGGTCGTACGTCTGAACCTCGAAAAGTTCAAGTACGACCCAACTGCGACAAGATTCAAACATTCATGCGCAGTAGCACTCGAGAGCTCAGTGCAGGAGTAATTGCTGGAGCCGTCTGTGTCGTAGTAGCTTTAATCTTTGGCTTCCTGGCAATGATAATGTGGAAGAAATTTTTCCGAGCGGCATACTATTATCTGGACGACCCTCCACGACCGCAAACGACTCTCGTGGACTGGGATTCTCGTTCAGATAGTGCCGATGTTAAGACTGGCGTTCCCGTTCACTTGTTCTCTAAGCATGTTGCTGAGCTCCATGCAGATGGTGACATCGGCTTTAGTAAAGAATATGAAGCTATTCAAGCAGCATCAGCTCAAGAAGAATACCCATCAGAACATTCGCAACATACAGACAACAAGACTAAAAATCGATACCTGAATATTATAGCCTGTGAGTACTGCTAGATTACTCATTACACGTACACAATGATACATTTTGTGATGTGCCATTCCTAAGACTGTTAGATTTTGGTAGCAATTTTTTAAATTATTTGAATTGTAGCAGCACCAAGTGGCTTCTGACTTTAATTAATTGAAGGGGTTGAACTTATGCATCGATTTACTAACCTGAGAAAAGGTTACAATGCCACAAGTAGGTTTTAGCATCTTGGCTTGTCATTCTTCAGAAATCTTTAACGTCATTAACAAGTTCCAACGATTACTGTCAACAATTTGGGCACTAGTGTAAAATAAATCTCGCCATGATGCAAGACTAAAGAGCAGCATTAACTTTTACCTGCCACATTTTTATGCAACATTAATTTTGACTTGGAATTTGCAGATGACCACAGTCGGGTGCAACTGCTTCCGGTACCAGGTCAGAAAAGATCCATCGATTACATTAACGCAAATTACATTGACGGATACCAGTGTTCTCGAGCGTACATTGGCACTCAAGGACCACTGCCAGCCACGTTCGACTGTTTCTGGCGAATGGTTTGGGAGCAGCGAGTAGCTATCATTGTTATGATCACTAATCTTGTGGAGCGAGGAAGGGTGAGTAGTTTTGTCAACCTATCTGCAGTGTATTAATCCTTTTGCTTGCACTTTTGTAACCATGCATTTCAAATTAATGCTTTTGTGCTGGGCTTCTCAAGAAGAATAATCGAAACTCAATAGAGTAGATACCTACCTACCTAGTACCTATCATATTCACGAGCTAATACATATCAGTCGCTTGTTCATCCTTGTATGTGTCTTTAGAGGGAATAAGAAAACAATTGATTGGTTACAATAACAGATATTTCTAGTCCGTTAGAACGTATAACTAATACCTAATCACCAGCAAGTTTGCATTATTTCACTCTATGTGTAGAGTAGGTAGGTATATCAGGGCACTTCCATGTTCCATCACAAATTAATAATGATCATGTCAGCCATCTTTTGTGGGGCATTTGTGCAACACACTTCACCTCAATAATCTCGAACATGAGTAATTGAACCATTGAAAATGAAAGCATTATTTAGCTAGGATTATACATAAGTGAAGCTTTAGGCCAATGGTGGCAAAAAGAACTGATAGGTGTATTCTCTTTTCTCATTCATGCGTACGCTAGGAAACACTTAAAAGACAGCCTAAGCTTGCATCCCAATGTTTGGAGGTATTGTATTTTGTTCCACCACTTATTGCCATCTTTTCCATGCCTTCCCTCAATATTTCTGGATCTTTTTTTGTCATCCCAACTGCAGAAGAAAAAACCATCTTTACACGCATATAAGCCGCGTCGGCATATGAGCCGCACCCCTAATTTCCAACTTCTATTTTTCGAAACGTTTTTGTTCTCTTATTTGGAGCACAATATTTACTCTATGATAGGTCAAATGAAGGTTGATGACGATCATTTTAAGAACGTAAGTGGCTAGTCATCCAAATTATTCGAACATAATTGATAATTACTCAACTGTCATATCAAAGTTAGAAATAGATAATGAGTAGTAGATGTAGATAGATGGACTAGAGGAAGGTGGAAAGGGCCAGGAGCGTCTGTTGCTCGTATAAAGGGGGGGGGGGGGGGGGGGGGGGGTTT
>QKMV01002154.1:0-13941 GCA_003287335.1 Lednia tumana
GTAGTAGTAGTAGTAGTAGTAGTAGTAGTAGTAGTAGTAGTAGTAGTAGTAGTAGTAGTAGTAGTAGTAGAAGTAGTTGTAGTAGTAGTAGTAGTAGTAGTAGTAGTAGTAGTAAAGGTATTGGAATAGACTGGCACTAGACTAGACTTTTGCACAAACACGGAAAATGTAATCGAAAATAATTACTGATTACTGACATGCAACTGAAGTGTTTTTGCGATAACAATCCAATACCTATTTGATAATAATAATAAAAACAAACCGGTTGACCTGCATACTATTCCACACAATATTTACAGTCTGTAATTTCTTCACAATGATCGCGTATCGCATACTAACATTTAAAATAACAAACAATCAGCATTATGAGCATATTTTCCTATAGTTCCTATTGTTTCAATAAATTCATCAATCACCCCCTATTATTTATTGAATGTTGGCGCAAGGGTGGACGAGGGTGGGTGGAGAAGGGCACGAGAGAATTGGGGATGGAGTATAATATGTTCTAGACAAAGGCCATACAGACAGAGTCGGATATCATACTAGTAAATGTTGTTTACTTTTAATCTGGTGCTGTCCGTACACTTCACTCTTTACCTCACTCCTCATGCCCAGGGCCCTCTACAGTTTTCTATTCCATACAAACAGAAAAAGGTTAATTAAAAAAAGCCGAATAAATCACTCGTCTGTTGGCGAACACAAAGGCTAACTAGGACAGTCCAGAACAATGAAAGTAAAACATTGGACAGTAATTGCGCTGCGGATTGCGTTTTGTAAGACATGGAGTAGATTCAAACACCAGGGCTTACGCGGCCACTATTTTGGTCTCTCTCGGGGTCGGGAACAGGAACGGGGTTAATGTTATTCCTCAGCGAAAATAAAAAGCAAATATGGTAATATTAAGTGACACCTTTTAGGGTGGCGCATGTCGTAAAACAAAGTTAAGAAAAGCAATTAGTATATGAAAGGAAAATATGAACCATCTTTGATTTCTGAAATGTTTCAACTGAAACTAGTTTGCAAAACAATACAGTACCCGATTTTTTAAGGCAACGAATTAACTTCCATGCTAGTAAAAGATCGATGGCTGGGATATGACTCCAGAGCGCTGGATGGCTGTCTAATATATGCAGGGGGTGGTTGGGATAAAGTGGCACGGGGCGCAATGCTGATAAACTGTACCGTGAAATGTCAGCAACTGGATGGAATTACGAAGGGGAACGAAAGATTTCACATTGAAAGGTCATCGGCAAGCAGTAAGCATTAAAGAAGAAGGAAAAAAATCAAGGAAATTGGTAACTATTAATGAAATAGGGAAGTGCCATTTTTTCTGAGAAACAAGTGTTTTCGCGGGTTTAGAAAAGGGACAGCTTGTGTGATCCTTAATGAAGCAATCAATAATAAGCCAATAAGGCAATAACATCAGTTGGACAATGATAAAAAGCTGCAACTTGCAGTTAAGTCAACAGCGCACATAAATTAAGCGTGATAATTAACAACTCTTAGCTGCACGACTATTTCAGGGCGGACCTAAGGTAAATTACATTAATGAGCACATAAACTAACACACAGCAACTTCGCTTTTGTCTCTGCTTGACAGAATTGTGAATATTCACAGAACTATACCTATGTAGCTACAAAATATTCCGAAACATTTCCTAACAAAGTTTCAGATTTAATTCGAACATTATAATTGAATTGCTGTTATGAAATTTTCAATTTAATACGGATTTTATATAATTAAATCTTCCCCATGCACCCGTGAAACAGAAATGTACTAGATTGTGGGGGTCGTTCTCTCATGGCCAGACCTCCACGAAATTCGATATTTGAGTCAGCTAGGTTCAAAATACACAATTAGCGCGTTATTAGAACTTTGCGATAATAATTGAATGCCAATCAGAGCATAATGGGATTATCGCGTTTATTCATACAACAGCATAGCAAGCAAACACGGGATGATTTTTGCAGCCTTTGGCTCAAACAAATATTACAAATATATGAGATAAGAGTTAACTCAGCGATCTTTCTCAACGATATTTCTGCTAAATATAAAATTGTAAATTGTTAACAAACTGAGTATGTTTATTCTTTTGGGTTCAATAAAAAAGCAGCAATTACCAATTTGAAACTAAGAAACCGTAATGGCAAAATAATTCAGTGAACCGCCTCGTTTAATAAAGGTATATTCTCAACCCGAAAACCTGCAACGTTGACATTTCCTGGTCATTACAATATTTATAATATTACTAACTCGTCTCCAAAAATATTTTCTCGATATTCTACCGGTTTTCTCGCGTACTAAATAAACAGATTGAATTATTCAAATTGGCATTTATAAATTGCTGCCACGTCTCGCAGTCGAGAGGAGAAGAATATTGTCGTTATTGAAGGGAGTTATATTCCTGGGGGCTGGCAGCATCTCAGATTAAACAGCTGGGGTGGGGAGAACAGGGAATAAAAGGGATGCGGAGGTGGGGTTAGGACGGAGGCGGAAACTGGGAGAAAAGATTCTTTGATCATGTAAATGGGATTTCTCTTCTCGGCACTTTGCAGAGTGTATTTTTTCTGTTATTTATAGGTATAAGAAATAAATTTAAGAAAATGAGATGGATATTAAACGAAAGATAGAAAGATGAAGAGACCATATTTCAGAGCATATTGTGCCGCTATATAAAGTTGGATTTGAAAACTTTAGAAACTGATGAGAATTTATACGATTGGTTATTACACGTTATTATGCGGAAATAACGATAATTATTATAAACACAGCAACAACAACAACAACAACAACAGCAGCAACAACAACAACAACAACAATAACATCAAAGACAATGATTGTGTATTATTTGTCACGGCGGATCGGTAAATTGGTTGTGATCATCTTTCATCTCGATCGACGAGCGCTGGCCACGAGAGTTGCACCGTGCGATGGAAACAACCCTGCGCTTTGAAAAGGGTTAGCGCTAGTGTTTCGTTGCATGTGATGCTCACTGTACCGGCCGGTCACGATTTTTGAGCAAATGGCCACCATTCGTTCCACCTTATCCCTCCCCCCAATTACGTTAATTTTCTAAACCGTTCGAAGCTATTATTTAAATTCCATTCTCCATTGTGATCGGACAAGTGGGAATTGAAAAACAAAAAGAGAACCAAGAACAGAATTTAAATTGAAGAAACACGATGATTTAGAATTTCGGTATAAATGGTGGGTAGACGTAAAAATACGAAATTTTTTAATTTGTTCTAATTTTATTTTCGTCGAGATTTAGTCGCGTATAATGTATTACGTGCCGTTTGTTTATCTGATTGCATCATGCGCCTTGCATTCCTGATTCTTGATGAAATAACAATCATAATCATATCATTCCAATATCATTGTCCACCATATATTATAGCACATAGTAATGGTGTATACATATATATGTTCGATCGCCCAGGGAAATGAGACGTGGCATGATGGCATGAGCCGAACTGAAAGCCAATCTAGCAGAGAGTGAACGAAACTTTTGCGACGACTGCGAGGCAACTAGCAACTCAAAATGCATTGATTGCTTGGGAGAGCACGAGAGCGGATGGCAAGTTTGCAAGGGCGAGGGTGCGATTCTTGCATTGTGCATACTGCACATAGTCTGGCTCGTCGAGTCTAACGCCAGGCAATCTCGCCCAGCTGCACGAAATCTGCGCTCGAACTACGATGATTTGCCGATTTTTGTTCACCTACATCAATGTTATCGATCGGACAAGTTCATTATAACACGGGATCATTAGACTTGCAAAGGCAGGTTCATTATTGCCTTGAATCTGGCCAATAAAGACTGACTATAACGTCTTACAACACTTACACTTACAAGACTTACACTTACAACACTTACACTTACAAGACTTACAGCTTCAAAAGTATCGAGTCGAGCTAGTTGTCAACGTGCTTTAAGTGTGTTTAACGACGCACTGCTCTGACAGTCCACATAGACTGGCGTGAATCCCACGCCCATCTAACAGGCGATTCCGATAACAAGTGTGTGGGAGTAGGACAGAAGAAACTGTATGCATATAAGAATTGTCGTCTTGTCTCATGCAATGAGTTTCAGTTCAGAATAATTAGTTCCTTTAACCGAGCTTTTAGAGCGAAAGTCAAGAGGTTGCTATGGAGAGAAAGTTTAGAACGGAGAATTCACGTTTATAAAAGTTAGTTGATATTAAATATTTGAAAGAATGTGCATGGTGGAACTAGATCAGTGTTACTATCGGGGAGTGAGTTAATCGGCCATGATATACAAAGAGCCAAATTGAAATTCCAAAAATAAAAATAATACAATAGACATTAGACAATAATGAAGTTGGAAAAAAAGGACAAGAAAAAAGTAGGAAAAATAGGACAGTGTGGATTATTTAATCATGTGCTAATATACCGGTAGCATGTGGGGTTATAAATTGGTCTGCAAAGATAAGAGTATGCGCATGTAACTCAGCAAAATACGGCCATTCTTCACGCAGCGGAGTATAATTAAGGCAGAAAACGCTAACAGTGTACAGGTATGAGTGCACAGATACTAACTCGAGTTTACCACGGAAAGGACCGAGCGGCGCGGTCAGAGAAAAAATCTAACCAAAAGTAACGTCAGTCCAATTACCTAGTTTGTGTGATAATCAAGCGAAATAATGAAGAATTAGTGTTTTTCTCGGCGCTTTCCTTCTAGCATCGCAGGCACATACATATCACACAGCTAGTAATCAGATTAGAACAATCCTCGTTCAGGATACGTACATATACACCGATGCAGAAGGTTGAGAAAATAATGGTGCAGCGGCGGTCTTTGAATTTACACCTGTTTAGAAGAAACATCATCTACAAAAGGGGGTTTTCGGGATGGAGCTGTTGTGGATTTGATAATGTGTGGGATGTATCTGATTCAGTGAAAGAGTTTAGATTTTAGCTAATGTAATGAACCTCTCTCCTGCGATCTAGTGTATAGGTTAAGGTAAACATGAATCGTCAAAAAAGCGCGTGGATATTACTTGTGATGAATAAGTATGAAGTTTTTAGTTTCAAAGCTCATTCGACAGGGATTGATATGCCAGTTGCATTATTCATCAAAAGACGTGGATTCTAGTTGAAAATTCCTATGAGGAGAAATGATAGACCCGTCGACGTGCTTTCCATCGGTAGAAAATTTCTCAGCGAGAAGAACTCGTTGCAGAAGTAAAAAGAAAAGTGTGCACAAAAGTAAAAATTCTAATAGTAAAACTTGTGAGTATGAGTAAGGGTTGGAATAATAATAATAATGAAATGCTGCTCTCTTGCCTTTCTACGATTTCCTTTTGGATTAACGAATGAAAATGAAATATGCAATAATAATAATGTAATGTCGTCGTACAGTTCCTACACAAAAAGATCTCTTTTAAATGAGCAATTTCGAAGATTGAATCTTTCAGAAATGCGGAATGTTTTATATTTTCAAGGAAACATGAATCAGCACACAATTTAATACTGCTCAGGACTCTCAATTTAAGACTTTGGGGGGTATATTATGAACTCTAAATAGTATTGGTAAAATTTCATTCACAGAAATGAACGATGACATACAATGGAGAGGGGCGTTAATTTAGCACTAGTTTTCTTGGATGAGCTCTTTTTTTTGTTTTTGATTTTTCAGCGCATGCAAAGGAAGCAAATAAGCAGGTTTCGTCATGTCATGAGTATTGGTGAAAAATATAGGTAAGTGACGTCGACTGCTCGACTCGATGATGTAACACAAAATGGAGCATTCATGACAGGGCAAACAAATAATTAGCCTAACAATAAATGTTAAATTGCTGTTCCCTTGTCAAGATGCATAACCAGCAGCAATTCCGTTCAGGTGGTAGATCGTATAGGGTTCTTCAAATTCTTGACTAACTGCATGCATTCAAAATTAAAATGTATTTCCTCTGAAATTAACAACAAAAAATAGTTGAACACACTTACAGCTAAAATTCAGCCAGCTCAATGTTGTAACACTATTTTTTATGCTACAATTTGCTTAACATCATTTGCATAACTATATTTTATGGCGATCGCTAGTATGACCAAAGAAGTAGTTTTTAAATGTACGAGTCTTTTAATTTCGCGTACCAACTAGCCTATGCTTTATCATTGCCCTGATGCCAAATTATTCAACTTTCACAGCTTGTAGCTCCAAAGAAAGCGCACGTTGAGTAGCTTTACTATTTTTGTATGAATCCTTATTGAATTAAGTTTTTTTATATACTTTTCATGAGAAAATCTAACGACAAGAAGAAATTACAGCTCAGTTTTCAGCATGAAAAGTGTAGATTTTTCACTGGCCATAAGGTTACATATAGAAAAATTAAGACCAATGAAAGTTTGGTACTCGAAAACGGGAGACGACAAGTTCCCAAGATTTTGCCACATTGTAAATCTAGCGGTCTTAACCACTATGCAAAATTTGAGTTCGATTTGATATTATGGATCCTATGAGACAATGATAGGATCCACCCCTTGTCTGTTTCCTGTTTTCTCATTAGCCTAACGTCACAAGTTTGCCCTGTATTTGAGGTGATAGTAATTTTGTAATATTAGTACGATGTTTAATTGACGTCAGAGAATGAATTTGCTATTAATACAACGTGTCCCAGTAGTTTTATGATGTAAAATATATTGGACTTTGCCAAGATTTCAGTTACAGATATAGCTAGCTCAGTTTTCGCTATTTTTATTTGACACTAATGAGCTAGAAATATTTCTTCGCTGGTACCTTTATTCTTTCAGCTAAATGTTATAATATCATACGATAGGTATACCTACAGAGAAATAATCGGCGAAGCGTATGTGGAGTATTAAACAATTTGCGCCTTGGAGACCAACAGATAATACATAGATTGGTAAATAGAATTAATAGACTAAATTGGGCTATTCCAGTTGATTCTCATAGCTAATTTAGCTATGGTCGAATACACCCATTCAAGTTGCGGAGGCGACAGTACGGAAGGTCCACGGCACAAACGCTGTGTATATTGTTAATTTCTATCCTCGGTCATACAAACGTCAGCAATATCAAAATGTAACATCCTCACGGAAATTTTACGCTCATGCAGCAATAGTTTTTTTTAAGCCATGCAATAATTATTTCAAGAGTGTTTAAATTGGAAAAACTTACAATTGTGAATCAACTTTTTGAAAAACGACCCAAGAACCCAAAAACGACAGTTTTCACTATTCTTTCTTGACGTGCTACGTTTTTTTTTTAACTTTTCAGTAACGGCTAAGAAATCTATTTCCTGCTTTGATTAACATATTTAAAAAAACTCTTTTCTGTTTTTTAATCTCTGCGTAATACAGGAATTATTGGCGTCAACCACTCTTTTACTCAGCGTCCGTGGCCTCAGTGTGGCTATAGGAATATAGCTACGAAAGTCGCGACTCGGGCATTTTCATATTTCTTGACCTACACTAAGCGCAAAGTTGAAAGAAGCGTAGGTACCCAAAATATATGCAAGAAACCTTCACGAACGATTCCAATCATTTAAAAAACAAGAGTATCCTACGGTATACATTTTGCGTTATCAACACCTGACCTTATTGAAACAAGCATGAAACTAATACTGATTTCCCTAAAGTTAACAGAAAATGTAGGACTCTGCTGTGAGGTTTCCGTGACAAGACTCTTGCGACCTAATTACACTACAACAAAGTTTATACATGTGACACAGTACTAATTATAGAGTAACATGCATTTTTGTTGATTAAAAATCGATAGGAAATCAAAACTAGCTATCGACAGTTGCTAATAATATGTGATTCGGTTAATTCAGGTTCATCAAGATAGACTTTGTTGCTAGATACTATCGGTTCAAATCAAGTGTAGTATGCTGGAGAACTAATAATAATAAATTATATGTTGGGAGGAAAAGGAAAATAAGTGAAAAAATAACAGACATAATTAACTTGGCTGCTGATTACTATAATTAGAAAAGGGTAAATAAATATATTTAGCAACCCAATCAATCTCAATTAATGTGAAATTGCGATTTTTATCAAATTTGATGTTGAAAATAGTTAGTAACGAATCTATGCCTGAACAATTTGATCAAATCAACAGTAAACGTAGATTCAGCTCTACTCCAATGATAGTATGTTGATGTTTATTTTAAAATAACCTACGCGTTGATAGGCCTTCAACAATAATAATGATGTGTATTGTGGACTCTTTGTAGCGACTATTGCCTCGCGTTTGAGTTTACTAAAAGTGATTTAAAGAGGATTTCATTTTTAGGTCTGTTCCAAGAAATAGGCGACTATCCTGCACTTATTGCACAGAAATATATATATATATATATACATCTGTGATGCGCGGACTTTGCATATTTTTTACGTCGCATGGAGGTATAGGTATGTGAGGAATGTGTGTATGTGTTATGGGTGTTTGTGTGTGTATATATGTGTGTATGTATGGGTGTGTGTGCGTGTGTGCGTGTGTGTGCGCGTGTGTGTGCGTGTGTGTGCGCGTGTGTGTGTGTGTGTGTGTGTGTGTGTGTATGTGGGCTTTCATGCTAGGAGGGGTTGTTTTAAGTAGAATTAATTGAGCGATCGGGGGCGAGTTTTTCGTTCTTATTAGCCTTGCCGAGAATGCAGCAGTAGTAGTAGCAGTAGTAGTAGTAGCATGGATGGCCAGAAGCAATGAGACGGAGCCAAATTGAAGGAAATGGTGATGAACGAGGTATACGAATGCATTAGCATTAGCGGCTATAACCAAACTCTAACTACTCGTGATGGCTGTGTTGTTTTTACCTATATGAAAATAAGAGTTCGGGAAAGGTTTTTCAAACTCTGCTCACTCTCTATTACTATACATAGCTGTTGCGAAACTTTGAGCTTGGCTTTTGGGGGGTTTGAGTAGCATATTGATCGTGAAATATTAAGCGAAAAATTTAAACAAGAATGATTCCGCTCGATTATGTAGCTTTATCGTTAAACGTCAGCTGCAAATCTTGATCAAGACTCAACTCTTAACGATGACTCAGTAGAGACGACCTGGGCCTGGCCGACCAGAGCCAGGTATTTGTATGAGACGTTCTGGCTAGGCACGCTGATCATTAGCATTTTTAAATAATCATGGCACTGGGTGAAAATGTCTTGTGAGTAAAGACAGCTGAACATTCGACAGATTAATCATCATCTCGGCTTTGAGTCGAAATTCGTTTCGTAGGTATTTAATCTAGAAAATTTATCTTGGGTACCCAATAATTTTTAGTACAGCAGGTTATTTTGGTAAACGGGGGTGACATTTCATTTAAGTCAAATAACTGTAGCGTAGTTGCGAAACTGATCAAGTTATAAAAAGAATTTCTGAAATATATGGTGGTTATGGAATTAAAACTAAGCCAAACTTGCAGAACTGTTTTCATGAAAAAATAACGAGTTTTCAACAAACTTTTGTTCAAAGTTTCGAATCAAACGAATTCGGTGCACGTTGAAAAATAATTAAACCTCTCTTTTACTTACACTTGACTTAATTCATAAAGATATAGGTATAACAACGGCGATTAATTTATAGTGGCGTAGTCGTAGTTTACAACACGATGCAAATTGAGCTTCACCAAAACTAATATAGCTTTGAAATTCTGCCAGCAAAACATCTACTGCCTTGGTCCAGTGCGTCGTTAAACACGATCAACAAAAAACCAATATCACTGCGATCGAAGACTCGTGCTCTATTCTACATTGTACAAACAGTAAGCAAACCTACGAAAAGTACATGCAATGAAAGCCGAAAAACAGCGAAGAACCTATCACCATTTAAGGTTATGTTTAAAGTTTGTAAAGGCGTCCACATCAAACCGTAAGCCATGATTTGATAGCGAGACTTTATAGGGCCGTATTCAACTATCTTCAAATAGATTTATATACCATCACACTGCACTGAGAACAAAATGCAAAGACACCGTACTTTATAACCACAAACGTAAACGAAACAGCCCGAAAACGTCTCTTAGGATATGTTCTATTTGCAGCTCTATTTTCCATTATTTACCAGCTGTAAAAACGTATAACATTTGAGCACCTCGAGTAAGTTAATGTAGTTTATGTGAGGATGCATACATAAGAAACATGCCCCTTGGGACGCATACAAGCCGCCATGCTCATGGTAGATAGCTTCAGTTTACCGTACTTATGTGACATTTTTATATATCAAAGACACAAAGACGTCGAGTTTAATAGCTAATAATTTGGAATTGAAATTTGTTTGCCTCTATTATACTTTTATTAAGCACATCAGATAAAGAGTACCCATAACCTAACTACATTGTGTAAACAAAACTAGTTCCCAATTACGAGAATAAAAATAAATAAACATGTAATAAAACACGATACACAAAGAAATGGTGTGTCTATAAACAGAACGCACTCTCTGTATTTTGTGCAAATATTGAGTTATCATTACATTATGTAAATATTAGCAGAGAGCAAAACAGTTTATATTTCATATTGTGCGCGTATATTTGTGCTTGTTTGCAATTAAGCAACGGCATTATTAATATTCTCAGTCTTATTGCGCGAATGATAATTGCTCGTTAACTCTTATGTGGAGTAATAAAGAAGTCTATTTGACGCGAAGACAATGCCAATAATTAATTAATAAAGTATTTAAATCTGCAGTAAAACTTCAGAGTTTTATACAATTCGTTCGTTTACAGCCGATCAATATTTATCTAGCCAAGCGTAGTAATACTTCCAAGCATAATTAAAAATGTTGTTTAGAAATGTAAAACACCTCTAATTAGCAATGGATGGCAGTGAGGTCTAACTAGACTGGACTAGACGAGACTAGACTTGGGCAATCCTGATGCATAAACTGTTCATACATTTCACTTCGTGCAGAGAAGCGCCGCGGTACAATCAGATTACGACAATGGTAAACAAGCACCACAAAAGAATGAAGAACAACACAACGTAGCACGATCTCGACCAATTAGCAATAAGTATACATCGTGTTCGAATCAAGTCTGGGATTACTCTTATATGCCAATCTAGCGCTTCTAATCAGACATGCGGCGCTACAGGAATTTTCAGACCGAATGGCCTGTGCCGTGAGTATCCGAAAACGCAAGCGGCTCGCTAAACGTGGCGGATCATTTTGAAATTGGCACTGATGCTTGGAAATGAAATTATATTCGACACAAAAGCCATAATAAACCCCGGTTTAAATTTGCGTTTCCTTTCATATGGAAGGGTGATGGAGGGGGGGGGGGGAAGAGGGGAGGCGATGTGATCTTGAATCGAAATACGTTTCTTGATGCGAAGACTCCATCCAAATCTCGGCACTTGGGCAGCATTGCTACCGACAGGAATCGAATCTCAGCCATGCATGTATCCACGTTGCAAACCTGATGCATGATTGAATGAATATTGAGTGAATGATAATATAGTGGATCGACGGTGAATTATGCACCAGCGCACATCACAAACTGGCATAGTGCGAGAGTTAGTGGCTTATTCTTGATACTTCTTATCCCCATGTACTTGGCCACAGCTAGAGCTGCATGTAACCGTAAGTGACTATATTCTACATGTATAAATAAGTTATATGCCGGGACCGTCGATCAATAAAATGCTCTTACTGAAGGAAATAAATACGTTTTGATATTCCATCCAGTATGTTGTGACATAAAAGTTTGAAACCTTTCTTGGTTGGCTGATGTGTGTGTGTGTGTCTGTGCGTGAGTGTGTGTGTATGTGTGTGTACATGTATGATAGAGAGCGTGTATGTGTGGCTGAATACAAGTTGAGAGGGAAGCCATTTTCGGAAACCACTCAACTGTTCCCGTTTGTAATCCTGTTGGCCTGCGAGGGGAACACTAAGTTTTATTGTGTATTACAACACGGAGGGAAGACGCTGAAAACCCTGAAAACATTTCGCACTCGACGACCACAAACAAACACATCGGTTTCATGCTAATTGAATTATACACATAGCTAATGTTTGCCGCCATTGTGAGCGAAAAAGTATCTTTTTTTGGCAGAAAGTTCCGGGCTTTCGTTTGCCGACTCTGTGTTTGCTCTAAGAACGTCGTGGAAACTCCGAAGCAACCCTGTTTCCATATAGCTCGGTCTCAAATGAATTTGTATGGATTAGTTAAATTAAACGCCCGTTTTCTACGTCATGTTTGTAATGTAAATTATTTAAACACAAAGTTAGTAAAATATATTTGAATATATACTATGCATGCTCTAATCAAAGTTTAATTACAAAATGTAACGTTCTGAAGCGCGTTTATTACTTTCGCGATATGCAATGCAATAATTCAAAAATCATTCAAACTATAATACCATTTTGAAATATTTCAATGCGCTCGACATCTGCCATCTTTTACATTCTTTGCGGTCACGAACTTTGGGTGGTAATTTTCAGTAAAAGTAATTAGGTTTATAATATGAATTACGTAGGCGGTAAGCAACAAATTTGTATCAAAATTAATCTCGTTTTGAGTTCAAGTAAACTTTTCAATTACTCGTCTAAAACCAAACCCCATTTGACATTTTGTGAATTACTAAATGACAATATTGCGCCAAACAGACGCCACTCACAAAAACTTCGGACACATTTTCTATAAATGTAGTTGGCGAATATCACGCGGCTTTGTATAGAAAAAAGCAGAGTAGACGAAGCTTAAAATTCCGCTTACATTGGAAATTCAACGTCCAGCTTATACGTTGTCTGAGCTTGTTCGGAGGGGTTAAAGAACTCATTAACTCGCGTTAATGTTTCGACAAAGTTTGCTTTTTAATCACCCCTGATGTTGAATTGCCTTATAGATTAGCGATTTGGTTCAAAAGTTAGGGGAGAGCATTTTAATGGCCGACGCTGAGATATTTTGAAGCCTCAGCCAACAAGTCTCGTATCAAAAAAAAGTGGGTTTAAATAATTTATATAAGCACACTTTGCTTACTGCGCAGAAAAAAAAACGAGGGCTGAAAACTGGTGATAAAATTTCAATTCCTCGCGACATAAACTTTTGTGTTCGATCTTTTTTGATCGGTATACTTCTTTAGAAGAACAAAGTTTCGTCCTATTTCAAACTATAAGCCTACACTTAACGTCTCACACATAGATGTGATTGCTAATTACCATATAAACAGCAAATGTAAAGTACCTATGTTCGAAATATGTTCCAAAGAGGTAGAACTGGATGATGTGGTATTCTCGTGGAATACATTTACAAGATGTTCAGCCAAAGGGGAATCGTTGCTTTTTTCCCAAACGAGCTTTGAAATGGCAAAGTTTGTGGCTGTCAGTTGTCATCATCACTGCATAATGCCGACAGGGAAATAGCTCCAACTTTACATTATACCATTCACAATCTGCCTGTCACATTAACAAGCTTATTGTGAACGAAAAGATAAGTGAATTCATCTCGTTTACATTTGATGGCATTAATAAGAGAAGTGACACGAGTGATTAGAACAACAGTCTTGTGATTTGAAACTTATCTATGTATATCCAATTCCCAGTGTTCGGAATTCATGGTGGTTCTCCATATATGGATGTCAAAATAATTATATGTATGTCTAGTAAAGTTTGTGCTATAATTATGGCTTATAAACACCAAGTACATAAATTTCATTTGCTTGAAATTAAATTTACATGCAAGATATCCTTGTAAGATTATAATAGTGATGTGTGGGTGGGTGGGGGTGGGGCGTTTTTGGGGAGGGGAGGGAAAGGGATGCGATTGCTTGCTTGCTTTTAAAGGTACTATACGCGACTGTGTATATACTGAGTCAAGTTTACTTCTTGATAGGATTTGCATAATTGGAATAAACATGGAGTAAAGTGAAGCCAGATCAAATCTAATTAAGATGCTCTCTCTCTCTCTCTCTCTCTCTCTCTCTCTCTCTCTCTCTCTCTCTCTCTCTCTCTCTCTCTCTCTCACACACAC